>JAMKPZ010001560.1:0-89063 GCA_024699675.1 Amphibolis antarctica | reverse complement strand
TTCATCAAATCTGCCGTGGTTTTCTCTTTGGCAATGTTGAAAGTAACATTTCTAACCAATGACAATCTGACCACACCCAAGGCCTGTCTGTCCAACAGTTACCACTGTAAACCAACTCTCTAGTAAAAAAGATAACAAAATTAGGGCTTTAACCTCATCATCAAAATTAATCTCAACTGAACTTAGTTGAGATATGATGACATTGAATTCATTGATGTGATCTGTCATGCAACCACCTTCTGACATCTTCAGATTGAATAACCTCCTCATCAGATACACTTTATTTGAAGCAGACGGCTTCTCGTACATATCTGAAAGAGCTTTCATCAAATCTGCTGTGGTTTTCTCTTTGACAATGTTGAAAGCAACATTTCTGGCCAATGACAATCTGACCACACCTAAAGCCTGTCTATCCAACAGATCCCATGTCTTTTGCTCCATTTCTGTAGGTTTTTCTCCTAAAAAGGCTCATGCAACTTCCTTTGATAGAGGTAGTCCTCTATCTGCATTTTCCAGTACCCAAAGTCATTACCGTCAAACTTCTCAATTTTGAGCTTTCCGTCGTTTGTCATTTTTCTTCTTTAATGACACCACTGTATCACTCTAAAAAAAAGGACCCGACGAACTCTCCTGGAACTCGTGTTCCACTAGCTCTGGGTCGTCGGATGGTTTCCCTTGCGTCGGACGGCCCGGATCTGCGTCGGACGGCTCTGACGGCGTCAGACTGCCCTGGATCTGCAGCGTCGGACGGCTCTGGATCTATGTCGGATGGCCTGGATCTACGTCGGACGGCCTGGATCTGCGTCGTCGGACGCTCTCCTCGCGTCGGATGGCCTGGATCTGCGTCGTCGGACGCTCTGCTTGCGTCGAACAGAACTGACGGCGTCAGACCACCCTGGATCTGCAGCGTCGGACGGCTTCCTTGCGTCGGACGGCTCTGGATCTACGTCAGACGGCCTGGATCTGCGTCGGACGGCCTGGATCTGCGTCGTCGGACGCTCTGCTTGCGTCGAATAGAACTGACGGCGTCAGACCGCCCTGGATCTGCAGCGTCGGACGGCTTCTTTGCGTCGGACGGCTCTCTTGCGTCGGACGGCTCTAGATCTACGTCGGACGGCCTGGATCTGCGTCGGACGGCCTGGATCTGCGTCGTCGGACGGCCTGGATCTGCGTCGTCAGACGCTCTGCTTGCGTCGAACAGAACTGACGGCGTCAGACCGCCCTAGATCTGCAGCGTCGGACGGCTTCCTTGCGTCGGACGGCTCTGGATCTACGTCGGACGACTTGGATCTGTGTCGTCAGACGCTCTCCTCACGTCGGACGAAGCTTCTGGCGACGCTTCTGCGGAAGACTCCCTCCTCCGCCGCCAACACAACTTCCGGCTTCACCTTTCTCGCTTGCACCCGCACGAACAGCTGTTTACTGTTCACCAAACCCTAAGGCAGTCCCGAATCCCCTTTTTTTTTTTAAACCCTAACCGCTCTGATACCAATTTGATGGGATTAAATCAAAAAAAGAAGGCTGGATTCGATACTAGGGAAGGAGGTAGAAGAAAAGGAGAAGCAAGCACAACACAAGGTTTTACGTAGTTTAGCCTAAGCCTACTCCACGGACGTCTTCTGGTGGTTTCACTAGTTTTCACATACACAGTTACAAGGTTACAACACATATATATAGTGCATCATTAGGGCACAAATTACCCCAAATGCTATTAGGCCCAATAAGCCCAATAAGGATACATACACTGAAGACTTAAACAGTCTCCACACCAAAGTAACCCTAACATGTTGATCATTCAATGTTTATTAAGAAACACACTAGAAACATACCTAATTAATTATCTATGTTGATGATATTCTGTTGACAGGTGATCACTCTCTTTTTAAAAACCTTTCTAAGGCTTGTGCCATTAAATCTATCACCCTTGCTAATGGGCATTATTGTCCTATTAGGGTGCTAACATTCTTTAAATTCTAAAGTTTCCTGTTAATTTGCTCTCTATTAATGTTATTATCAAGCAATTCCACATAGTACCAAAGCTTAGGTTTTAAAAGTCAATATTGAGAAAAACCCTAGCTAAGGAGGAGGAATCTGTCGTACCAACCACTCTTTACTGTCTCTCTCTATCTTTCTTCTCTACAGTTTTGTCTCCATCAACGCTCTTTTGGTAGATGTGATCCCCTTTGGCGATAGACTGCCACCCTTCCAATGCTACTCTCTCTCTCTTGCAATGAACTTCCTTTGCCACTACTAGACACTACGATGATAGTTCGCCCGACGCCCCTCTTCCGATGCTTTCCAGCACCAATCTTTTACAACCCTCTCTCTTGGTTCATCGTCTCTACCACCTCTCTCACCACATCAACTCTTCCACGATTTTCTTTCATCGATTTCCGTAATCTCCTGTTGCACCCATTAGAGTTGCAATCATAAGATTGCAGTGCAGATAGAGGGAGAGGAAAGAAGAAGATGAGAAAAAAAAAGAAAAAACAAACAAAAGGTAAAGAAAGGGGGAGAAAATGTTGTTGTCAAGCACGTATGGCAGTTAAAAAAAAATAAAAAAAAGGAGAGAGAAAATTGGATAAGAGTAGTATTTTTGAAAAGGTGGTGGAAGTAAAAAAAATATAAAAAATGGAAAGGAGAAAAAGGCAAAACAATATTTAATATTCTAATATCAAGCATCCATTCTTTTCTCTTAGGGTTTATAGATACCTCATATTAAAAATCCATTATTTTCTTTTGGGATTTATGGAATACCTCATATCAAAAAAAATCCATACTCTCTTTTGGGGTTTGTGGAGTACCTCAACTTCAAAAAATCCACACTACTTTTAAGGTTTGTGAAACACATCATACTAACAATTTGCATCAAATCTCTTTTATTGAATGATTAATAAAAAATTTATTTGTAAAAGCATATCTATAAGTCTCTTAATATATTTTCTTACACAATATTGCTATTACTTTTAAATTTCTATCTATTATGTATCTCTTTTATTTATCTTATTATATATAAGTCAATTGCAAATTAGATGCTCCAACTTGAAGGAGAGTGTTAGAGCTAAGTATTAGGGTTTGTATTGTAAGTGGTTTTTGTCTTACATTGGTTAGTATTCTGTCATGTCTATGTAATTTCTAAATAAATAGATTTTATCGTTATTAATAAGGACACATCTAATTTTCCACCAATCTCTTCCTTTTCTTTTATTCTTAAGAATAATATTATATATGTTTATGTTATTAAAAAATATTACTTAATAGGGGCACCTAGGTGCTCAAGTGTCCAATGCACCCTTGTTTGGCACTTGGTCACCTTGTCATCTTAACACTGTGGTTGACACTACCATTGTATCCTATTGATTTCTATTAATAAACTAAATTAAAATCTAAACTTTGATTAAACCCCCATCTTTCACTTCAATAGTAGACAACTCCTGCAACCCATTATCACAGCCCCACTATTATATCAAATCACAGACAACTTTCATCTTTCAATATGTCATTCCTCAAACTTGGGGCCTAAAATCAAGTGCTTCATCATGTTTTTTTTTTTTTTGAAATTTGAAAATGGTAAGGGTGAATCTTACTCAAAATAAGCTTCATCCAGGGAGGTGAAGAAAATTTTGTACAAAATACAAAGAAAAATGGTAGATAGGCATTAAAATTTAAACGTTGGTTGGATTGGCTGGCCATATCGGTCCAATAATACAGTGCAACTGGACCAACAAATTCAATGGTCCAACAGTGAGTTGATGAACCAATAAGGCCATTGGTTCATGGTTGGACCAGTCCAACTAGCCAGTCTAACCCAATTTTTTTTAAAAAAATTACACTATGCTATTATAAAGGAATACAATGTCAATTTTGTATGAACATTAGTATGGTGAAAAACTAACACATCAGTAGAATTTTTACATATCAGAGTCATGTCAATAGAAATAATCACCTTTCGTTAACAAATTTACTATGCCTTCATACCAAGGGACCAAAACAAGTACACAGAACTAGAAAGATTTATACAGAAAAACAAAATCAGCAATTAAACATAAAATAGAACTCCTTCAAGTCTTCAACTTTGGTTTAAGGGTTATCATAGGCATTCCCTAAAAAGGAGTTGCCATGGATAAAGGACAAAAATGTAGATCACTTTTCAAATTTACAACATATGTATGCATGGTTACCTTGTTCCATTGCAGCAATGCCAACCTTCAGACCACTAACAGCTGACATCACTGTAAATTCACAAGGTTGTGAGAAAATTAGTAGAAAATAATTAATGTGAACTGTCATTAAGAAATTGTAACTTTCGCAAATTCGGCATAGAAACCATGACATGATCATTGTAATGAAATTTGGGAACCTGACATAGCTGGTGTGATAACTCCATCTGCTATTACCATTGAAGTACCAAAAAGAACCAACACTAAAAGTAGTTTTTTAAGTGTTAGTGATTTTTCAAGGCATTCCTTGATTTTTAACGACCTCTCAAACTCTGGAGAGGGAACTTTAAGACGAAAATTTGATATTCGAGCATCTGATGGCAATTGATTTGGTAGAAGACTGGCCCTTGCATTCCTACAGATCAATGAATACAAGGCAAATGTGCCCCCTGCAAACATATCCTGGTGAGAGTCTTACAAATGGGGATTGTGAAAGTTTCTGCATAAATATAAATGTCATAAACGGCCATACCTTCACCATCATCATTAGCCTGTAGAACCACCAGAACATATTTGACCAAAGGTATCAGAAACAAAGTGTACAAGACTAGAGAGAGCGCTCCAATCACATCTTCTTGCCCATTGATATGAGTCCTGCCAAACATCACATTAAAAGTATACAATGGACTTATTCCAACATCCCCAAATACTACCCCAAGTGTCTGAAGAGCAAGGATGAGTTTTCTGCCAAAACTAAATTCCTGAAATTGAGAATATCCCAAAATTAAACACAGTAAATAAATCACATTTCACTATCGACAGAGTAAATTGAAATAACGTAATTCAAACATGTGCAACTAAAACCTTTTAATCTCTAGTGAAGACGGGATTAGAGATTAAAAGGTTGTCATGATGTTCCTATATTGATCACAAAAAATGTGAAGGATCTTTTGAAAGCCTGATAGCTTTAAACTTTTTTGAAGTGTTACACCTTTAATTTGGAACTAGAAGCTGTGCATTGTATTAGTTGGACTGTTACCTTGGATCCAAACATGGTTCATCTTATGGGTGTTCAACAATTCTACTCCGTTTTCCAAAAAAAAATAGCATTTGTTGAATTTCCTGCATCTTCACACCAAATTCTTAAATATTTACCTTTCTTACATTCTGAACCACTGAATTGCATCATTTATTGATTAGATAGGCCAAAGTAGTTTATCCAGCCTTTCCCGTACACTCCTTTTTGGCAAATCCAAGCACTTTTTATTCAAGAACAACTAGTACCTTAAACCCACAAAATGATGCAGGTCACATGAATCCTTTCTTTTCATTTATTCCTGTCTCACTAAATCTTCTGTAAAATCATAAAACATCATTGACCCAAAAGGTACTTACTTTAAATTACATCACCTAATTAATTAAGTGAGAGCAATCCATGTTATAACAGCATGGCGGCCCCATTGAGTTCTAGAGGATATACGTCGTTCATATCCTAGAAACAAGAGGAAGTAAGAAAATGGACCTCCTCAAACATCACATTAGTAGAAGACTCATGCATTGGGTTGATCATTTTCTTCACCTAATTGGCTAATTGACAACACATCTGACAGTATAATTCGACGTTTCTAATATTTTATCGAACCCGACTGCCACTCTTAAATTATAGTTTACATATCACGGACCGTTAATACTTCACCTCGCTCATTGGGTTCCTTCATAACCGTCAGCTCAACGAAAAAAGAACACGAACCGTCGACAAGTTCAGAAAGAAAAAAAAAAAAATCAGAGCGTAATCGTATAGCAATTAGCAAACCTGGTAGTCACTCCTCTGCGCTCCGGGCACCTCGAGCGCCTCCACATCGAAGGAATCAATCCTGGGACCAGTCCTCACCAACCTTGGTTCACACCCGTTCCCCTCTTCCTCATCCGACCCAAATCCAATTCCAAGGGGCATATGCACGACCTCGTCACCCGAATCATCCTCGTCCCGCGCCACCCACCTCGTTTCCGTGGAATCCATCCTTCACCGGATTGCTCCCGCTCAGTCCCCTACATAAGCTTCCATCTCCTCTCCAGAAAGCCAAAGCTCGACCCACAACAAAACCCAGATCGAGAACCGGCAGTGCAAAGGGAACGAAATCGAGACGAAGAGCGGTGATCAACCGTGGCGTCGTCCCGGAAGAGAAACGGCAGCCGAGAGCGGGGAGCAGGCCGCCGGAGACAGCACGGGCGAAGAGGTCCGGTGGGTTTGCATTAGAAAAGGAAGTCCTCGTCAGTTTTCTTTTTCTCTTCCAGATTATCTATCGATTTTTTCTAATTTTTTTATTTTTGCGTATGAGATTTTATCATTTTATGATAAAATAAATAAATAAATAAGAGATCATTTTTCTTATAGAAATTTACAAAAATATTTTTATAGGTACCTAAAAACTTTTATTTTTTAATAAGTTATAAATGAAATTTACATCTAAGAGGCAAACACAGGATATTTCTATAGATACCTATATATGATTTTTTTAATAAATAATTTTACTTTTTTCTTTTCCAAAGAGGTAAATAAATTAAATAAGTAAAACTTGAAACTACAAAACCCAAAAAATGTCCAACAAATAATAATAAAGCTAAGATAAGTGTCACGTAAAATGGTAAAAAAAGTGTCACGGAAACAAAAGTTGAGAACAATGAAATTAATGATTATCTGGTTCTTTTGTAACATCTGCCTATTTTCTAGGTACATCAGAAAACAATGTTACTACGTTGTTAATATAGAATTAATAATTAATAATTTTACTACCTTTCAAAAAATAATCTCTTGGGAAATTGTTATCTTGTTTTTAGCATAGATTAAAGGAGGGTATGTGTTTTTAAAAATGATATAAAATAATAAGAAATAATGTGTCAAAATATTTACCATTTTTTACTATTTTTAAAAGTACAAACTCTCTTAAGTGTCTATTTATTTCATACTTTATACTAAAGGTGTATTTGGAAACAATTTCTTTAGTGTCAAGATAGAAAAAAGGGATTTTTTCAACTCTTATTTTCAAACACGATTTTTGCATTTTCGACTCTTGTGCTGTTCAAAAAGATAAGTCATGGGAATTGATGTCTTTTAATATTTAAATAAGTGATATTAATATTGAAATTATATTATTTAATGTTGATATGATTAGATATTATAATAATGTTAATATAAAAAAACTGTCTTGAGAATCTACTTATGTCATCATGACATTAAGAATGATTTTTACATTTAAGAAAAATGTTTTCAAACAAAACCTAAGAGAGTATTTGTGCATCAGAAAATGGTGGAAAAAGAAATTATAATAAAGTTATTTATTATTAATTGAATTTTAAATGATACCTGTGAGAAATGATGGAAAATTGTTTACTCATGATTTCTCAACATATGCAAATAAAGTATGATTTCCCAACATCCCTACTGTAAATATATGGGAAATTAATCACCTAACATGTATAGAAGTCATTAATATTATGACATCCAATGCATTTTTCTACACAGATCTTCAAGGTCACATCTTTTGAGTAATTCCCTATTAAATCTTATTATTTTTATTTTCCATCAATTTTTAAATTTTCATCATTATATTTTTTTTCTATCATTTCCGCATACACAAACGAACCATAAGAAGTAAAATATTAGATTAGCTACATTTGTGTGGAGTGAAATTGAATTGAATTAATGGAATTTAATTTTCATCTATTCGTAAGGTTGTTTGTGCAAAAAAAAAGTTCATGAGAATTCATTTCTCATACTGTAAAGTTTATTTGATAGTGATGTGTTTTAACTTTGAATACCGTAGATAGCCGAAAATTGATTGAGTTCTATTATCAAATTAAGTTAAACTTTACTGTAAATTATAAGATAAAAATTTATATATACAGTATTAATAATATGTTACCAAATGAAGCTTTAGTAGGAACTTATTTTAAAAGTGATTGAGGATTAAATTTGCCCATCTTATCATTTGAATTAATGCAAATCATAACTGCTTTCGAACCTAGTTGATGCTCTTGTCATGGTGACCCTATGGGTGCATTTGTGCATATGAAATTGATTAGAAATTAATTAATATAAATTTACTTTTAAAGTAAAATTGAATTAGAAAGAAATAAATTCATTGCAAAAATGTTTATGCACTTATCAAAATTAAATGGAATTAGAAATTCTTGTAGTTAAATAGAAGCGAATAAGGAAAGTTGAGATGCTTAAATTCTGGATAATTTAAACATTATGAGTACTTTATTTTTATTTTAAACTAAAAAATGAATGGTACTAACGAAAATTAACTGAATTCAATTTTATCAACATAAACAAGTAATTTATGTGAATTAAATTTATTTTAATTCAACTTTCATGAATTCTACCGACGTAAATGAGTTAAATGAATTAAAGCACACTAGCTGTCCTTGTGACCTCATGAAAGCACATTGACTATCTCTTCAACCATCCTCATGAAAGCACCATTGACTCTCGCTTTCAATTGTCTCGTGCAATCTCAAGGAGGAGTGTCGATTCTCCTTCAAACGCTTCTATTGTTCCCTTTTTCTTTCCTGTTCATCATAAGCATCATTCTTCCTTCAACATATACAGTGATTTGTTTATGCAAGTTTGAGTTTCGATTTGGTATATTGTCAAGGATTTGGAGATATATCTGAAAAAGAATTAGGAGGAGTGCATTTTGCATACAGATTGTTTGAAAAGGAATTTTCAAAATGTTTAATGAAAATGCAAAGTTAGAAATGTTAAAAAAAGATATTTATATATGTAACTGAAAGTAAAAAATAAAAATAAAATTTAACCTTTTTATTGCAAGTACGAGATCTTGTTCGTCAATTAATTTTCGCGAAGAATAAAAAAAGGGCAAAAATGGACTTTGCATGAGTAGTGTATTTCGTAATTGTTTTCTCTCCATTCTTTATTCAATTGAAATTAGATTTAAATTAAAGAAAGATTTGTGTGTTTAGAAATGATAAAAAATAATGAAAAATTGATTTATTATTTTACATTAATTTTTATATTTTTTAATGATAGATTTTTAGGGAGTTGGAAAAAGAAAAAGAAAAAAATCATTTCAAGAAAAAATCTCAAACTGCCTGTATGAAGATCTACCACTCTAGTTATAATTTCTTTTGTAGCAAAAGACAAGATCTAGTTGAAAATCAGTTGATCTTTTTAACATCAAATAACGAAATTGATTTGTCCTAAGTATAGAAAAGAATTCCCTTAATCACCTCCATAAGATCAAAGACCCGAGTGTAAAGGAGGTCTAGTGTTGAATAATCGATGAAAGATCAATTTGGAGAGTTAAAGAGGCTTTTTCGGCTCACTGTTACATGAAGTTCAATTCAATTGAGATGTAAAACTTAATCCCCTTGAAACCTTAGCTAAAAACAATGCTTCTACAACCTACTTGCATCCGATGCGGTGGAGAGGAATTAGTTTTATTTTTTTTGTTGTCTCTCTTAACTTGTATTTACTTTTAATTTCTGAACTCTTGTCTAAACAGCTTTATATCTAGATAAACACTTATCTGATCTATTACCCTAATTTCTAAAAAAGAAAAAAAAGAATAGAGGGAAAAAGTCAAAAAGAGAGCACGCACACATGTGGTCAAATTTTGAAAAAAAAACAAATACCAAGGGCAAATTTGGCATATGCGAAAACTGGCGACCTCTGCACCCGCTACCTACCCCCATCTTCCCGGTCTGGTAAGCGCTGTCCCACAGGATCAGGGGCAGAACGCAGGGTGTGTTGCTCATGGAGGCTGCCGTCGTTGCCCCAGCGCCCCTCGCCGTCCTCTCCAAAACCCTAAAACCGGCCTCAAACCCCTGCGGCAACCTCCTCCGCCGCCTACGCTTACCAATCCCCCCTTACTCCTCCGTTGCTCCGATATGCTTCGCGCGTCGGGGGACCGAGCGGTGGCTTGCCATATCCTTCGAGGCGAGCGTCCTACGGGCGTCGCCGCTGGGGACTGTAGGTACTGCGACGAGCATGGCGTGTATGTCGAGTGCGGCTGCGGGGTCCGGTGCCGGCGGTGGTGGGGGTAACGACGGGTTGGGCGGAGGCGGGGGTGGGGGCGGTGGCGGAGGTGGTGGGGAGACCGAGACGAAGAAGATTGGCGTGGAGCCGGATGATGCGTCACTGCCTGTGTCTGATGTCATTGTGATCGACGTCGGGGTGGGTGAGGAGTTTCGGTCGCCTTTTGTTGCGTACAAGTAGGGGTATTTTGTGCCATTGGTTTAAAGGATGGATGGTTTCTGCAGGGTATGTCGTGCGGTGGATGTGCTGCCAGCGTGAAGCGGATTTTGGAGAGTCTGGTGAGTTGATCGCTTGAGCTACATAAAATTAGATCATAAACTTCCGTTACTTGTTAAATGTGATCGTTAGCAAAGCTATCCACTCAACATCATGGGGGGCTGATATGCACTGTTAGAATCGAATTTGTATTCTTTTAAATTTGAAGCATCTATTTCTGCGCAAAAACAGAGGATTTCAACAAAATGGGAAAAGCACAAGAAAGGTGCTTAAGTGAATCCTTCTCACAAAAACAGACCAGATCTTACCTGTATACTAATGAACTAATGATGGTCACAATTACGTGGAGACCCTTCCATGGAATCATCTGATGTTCAAGGTGGACTTGTTATACTTTCCTTAGCAAGCTTGCTCTCACTAGTGTAACTGAAAAATAACTGATCTTCCAAGAGAAGGAAATAAAGAACATCAACACCTTCTTCTGTCTAAGCCATTGATAGATATGAAAGTCCTGGTAGAACTTATCATACCCACTCAAGATTTAGACATGGAAGCCCAATGGATTACAATTGAATAACTAAGGGAAATGTTTCCTCAAAGTTTGCTTTTCTAGTGATTGAAATATCCCACCTGCCAGACTATGCACAAGATCTTCTTTTTTAGTTTCTTCTACACTAATTTATTTTGGTCTCTTAATTGGTGCATCTTTTGGTCTCCCAAGGATATGATTAAACCACTTAAATCAATTTTTTATTATCTTCAATTGATGCAACTCTTGCTTTATTTTTAATAAAATCATTTTTAACTTCTCTTTTAGTATTACCACTTATCCACGTCATCATTCATATTTCCAATACTAACATTTTGCATATGGTTATGCCTTGTAGTCCAACATTCCTTGCTACCATACAAAGAAGAAAATTTAATGGACTTTTTTTCACTTTTTTCAAAGAAAACCAACTACTTCTCATTCCTTTACTTGTGAATTATATAAATGGAATTTTGATCATGAACAAAAAAAAAAATGTAATTTATAAGGTGTTCTTCAAAACTTCTTGATTTTAACTTTTGCAAATCAAACACATTATTGGTTAGGAATTTTCTATGGAACTTGGTATAAAATAAAAAGGAGAGAAAATTTTAAGGTTCTTACGAAAAGTCATTTACTAAAAATTATACATAATATTGTATATTATTTCAAATTTGGGTGGAGGCTTTACTCCACTTGCTCCCACCTATATCCGTCCTTGCCAACATGTTGTCATGCATAGCACACATCATTTATATTTTCTTCTTTTATGAATGTGAAGGAACCTCAATTTGTGTTTCCAAGTAGGAGTTATTGTGACACAAGGAGAGCACTTGTGTGAATGGGATAAAGTACCTTTTATATATCGTTGAAATTCTACAAAAATAGATAAAACCTGGAGAAAAATAATTTAATGAGCAACCAGCTCCAATGACACTGCTATTTTAATTTCAACACATGCATAGAAGTTTGGGTAGCCCAATTGGACATTTTCTTTTAATGTTTTTTCTTGATTGAGCATGCTTGGTCATTCATTTTTTCTTACTCTTTTGATTTTATTTGATAGACATCATAGTTACGTTGTATTTACAATAGCAATCATAAATTGTAACTAAGAAATAAAATTTAATTGTTGTAGCTAATAATTGTAGGCATATCTGTAGCTCAATGTGAAAAATAAACTATCCCTAGCCATAATCCAACCAATGTCTTGAGATGTGATGAGCCTTTTAACTGGTGCAATGATAATGGTGATTTAATGTGGTTTGAAGATCATGATTTTGAGTTCTAGTAAACACCATCTTCATTTGTGAAGGTAATGTTGCACACACCTGAACCCTCTTTGATGCCACATGGTGGGGGCCTTATAGATGTGGTTTGTTCTTATTATTTGTCCAAGGCATAATATGTGTGTCGTGCTATATCTCAAAATGATGAGTTGTTGATGGTCACACCTTTTGAAGTACGTTTTATCTTAGCTTGATATCAAAGCCATTGTCTAGATGACTGACAAAAGGGAAGAATTGGTCAATTTTGTATTATTTCTTTACACTTTATTTATTTTTATTAATATTCTTTCACACAATACTTCTTGTTATTCTATTTAATAGTCTTTCCATTTGCAGCCCCAAGTGTCGTCTGCTAGTGTCAATCTTGCAACAGAGACAGCTGTTGTGTGGGTGAATGAGGAAGCTAAAGTTTCCCAAAATTGGCAACAACAGTTGGGAGAAATACTTGCTAACCACTTGACAACTTGTGGATTTAAGTCTAGCCTACGAGGTAAATGGCCCATGAATGCAGTTGCTTGTCCTAGTGATTTTTGTTTATCAAAAAATGTTGCTGTAATTTTTTCATTGATTTGAACTAAAGTTGTGCAATATGATTGACAAGCAGTCTAGCTCCATAGATTGTTCAATCAAGCAACTTGTTCATGATTTTATCAAATCTGAACCTTAATGTATGTTTGCATTATATGCCTGAATCTAGGTGTGTGTGTACAGTGAAAATCCAGTTTCTTAAAGATAAGAAATTGAAGGTGCAGTTTTCAGATTAAGTGGATCCAGTTTCTTAAACATAAGAAATTGAATGACCACTTTTTAAAGAATCTATGAATCACCTGAAATATGATAATAGTAGGATAAGGAATCTTCATGGTTGTGAGAAGAAATTGTGGAATTTCAAACTCTAAAATGTAACATTTCTAGTAGTGGGAAGAACCAAAAAAGGAGAATTTCACTTGAAAACACTAGTTATAAGTAATGTGTAGGCTTTATATCTCAATAAATGTTATTTAGGGTTTGTGCACGTTAGAATGTCTAGAATATCTAAACGGAAATAAAAATGGAAAGCCAGAAATGTTAGAAAAAAAAGGGTGTTTATGCATGTGATAGAAAGTCAAAAAAGTTTTAAAAATAATGAATATTTTTTTATGCTAAGAAAATAAATATGTAATAATTGAAATTGAAATAACAACATTTAAATAAAGCTTCTAACAATGGTTCATAAAGTTGAATAAACCCATACAATATGAAACATCTAACAGAGAAGATAAATATACTGAAATACAAACAAAAGTTTCTCTCTCAACAAATTGAAATACAGTTGGAAATGGTAATTTAAAAATTCCTTCCATTTCATATAGACATGGCAATATTCTCTCACATTTTATCTACTATTTTTTTCTTCATTTCTGGTTGGTCCCCATAATAACATTTAAATCTTCTTGTCGTTCTTCATGAACATCTTCATAATTAGCAATAATCTTCATAATCAGCAATATCATAATTGTATTTCATCTTCAAGTAAATCTATATTATTATTTTTATGAATAAAATTGAGAGGTAAAAAAACATGTAATCACAAATTTAACTCCACAGGATATGACAGTAAATTTCAGTATCACATATCAACAAATAATTTGCTAATATGGCATTAGTTTGCAAGGGTGATAAAAATTCCCCAATATGGCAGTAATTTGCAGGGTAATATATGGCAGTACATCTGTGCAGTAAATTCCAGTAGTTTTTCTTTCTTTTTCTTATGTACTTCTGTTCTTTGTGAGAGTAGGGGTGATAGGTGATAGTTTGCTTGGAGAGATCATGCTTGCACAATAATTCTTGGCTATACTAAACTTAGGGAATGAGTGCAAGCATTGGGAGAGACAACAAGATACTAAAACCTACCTTGAAATAAATCTAACCCAACAAGCTATGGAAATCCTACCTTAAAATTTTGAAACCCTAGTTGAATAAAGAGGGTAAACCGTCGGGGATGTGGGAAGGGAAATCTACCGTGTTCTTTTGTGTGGGCAGTGAGAGGGGTGAATACAACTTGTATTTTAGGGGAAGAAGAATGGGCAGTGTGATGGTGGGCTTTTAGAAGAAGGAAGAGTGGCGTGATGACGAGCTTTTAGAAGAAGGATGAGTGGCATGACGAAGAGTTCCATTTGAGGGGACAAATTCTGGAAGAAGGACAAGCAACAATCGAATGACGGGCTTATGTGTGGGATTGGGAGGTCATGGAATCCTTGAGAGGAATGTTTGAGCAAAATGTTGAAGACGAGGGGTGGGGATGAAAGTCAAAGAAAGTTTACATATTTATAGGCTGGAATGTCCAACCTTCTTTTGCTATTTAAGAATCTGGTTTATGCCACAAACAACTTGTCATCTTCTTTGTGGTTTGAAAAGTAAAGCAGTGATCTTTAACTAAAAAAAGAAAAGTCATTTTTCTCTAACTGACACTACTTTATTTAAGAATCTTTCTTTTGTAACATTTATTTATTTAAATATTTATTTCTTCATTCTCTTTTTATTTTAATATCGTGCAACTATTTCTTTTTTGGTCTTTTCATATACTGTCAAGTGGGAAAAATATAAGTGTGGAATGGAAATGCCACCAAAACCAAAATACAAGGAAACTCTTTTATTAGTTTTATAATTACAAGATAAAAAGTACTCACATCATCTTTATGTTGCATTGGAGTGAGGGATCATATCTTTGCAATTCTGTACACCCAAGATGATGACTTGAAACACACCACGTATTCCATCAATGCATTACCATTTTGATGCAGTTCTCATTTTTGGGTCTTCTCTGCATGCATGTTTTCTTTTAAGCTAGTAATAGGTTAAATTACAACCTTTCAACTGAATTGGATTTGTTATTTTGTCTGATATGGTGATTCAACATGAAGTGAAAATTTTTCTGCAACATGCAATGGCAGAATACTTTTTTTCTCTAAGATGTTTAGCCATCTGTGTATTATTTTAGTGGAAGTGCTTTCTTTTTTTTAAAAAAAAAATCCTGAGCGTACTTTTATCTTGTAAAGCAAGCTAGAAGGATCTCATTCAACTTACATTAGTCATTATAATTAAAGATTTCATGTTTATCTGCTGAAACTGCTATTTTTTTAGGGGTCCCTTGTCCCTACATCACTACGGGTGTAATTTAAGAACTCTGAATTAGCATATTTTTATTTCTTTCTATAAAAAATTGGATAGGTATACTAATACTAGATTGGATGAGTGAAAAAGTTATGATTTTTCACTGTGATTTATACAAAATTTGGTGCTTAATGGACAGGTCAGGTGAAAAATGTTGAAGAAAAATAATATCAAAGGGGATGGAAACAATGCTTTTAGTCCTTATGAACGTACCACAGCCACTGAATATCCTTTCAAAATTGTGTTCTTTTATGACCAGTTGACAGAATAAGTAGCATTGAGGTTCTCCTCTCGCAATAGGTGGATTTGGACAAATTCTTAAACAGCAGTGATGGAGGCATTTGTTAGTGTTGTTCAGATAGACAACTGTTTCAGATTTCAAAGATTCATTTAAGCCACACTAAGAAGCTGACAAGAGCCAAATGCATTTCATCATTCTTGCTTTTTCTGTACTTTATAATGTGAAATTGGTCCAGTTGACCAAATTACTTATTTTTCTTTTGTATCTTTTAAGTGTAACTGGAGTTTATGAAATTTTCACATCCTTTCTTCATTAACATCTTGATGGAATTTAGTTTTCTGCTGGAACAGCTTAATCTTATCTAGCAAGCTGATATTATCTAATGATGAAATCTTGGAAGAGGGACTAATTATGTGGTATCTGGAATAACCTTGTTAACTTCATTGGCCATTCTGGAAATTTATATTTTTAATGTTTACTTATTGTGAACGGCCAGATCATGTATATATCCTGGAAGAGGGACCAGATTATGTATATAATCTCTAGATATTCATTTGATTTGATGAGGTCTGTGCATACAAAATAAAAGATGCCATGATAGGCTTAGGATTTCTGTTTGGTATCCAGATTGTTGTTCTCTTTGTTTTGTCTTTTAGTCTGCCGATGGCTTGCATAGGCTCCTTTGCTATTCTCGTTTTTAATATCTCCACTGCTGCTCAAAAAAAGGCTTAGGGTAGTCCTGCAATGAAGGCACAATCTGGTTATCTAAGCAATTTGCTATTTTATTATTGTCTTACTGATGCCATTGTATTTATAAATTGTAAAATTAGAAATCAGATAATTGTACTCCTTTTTATCACTCAATAAATATTAGAAATTAATTGAGGCCATGGTACAACAGCAACAACATCAGTCAATTCCTTAATACCACTACATGTGTTGACATAATAATATCCTTTCTTGCCAACCAAGAGAACATTGTACAAAACAGTGAATACTGAATAGGATAATGGTAAATTTGAAGCAATTTTGAAAAACCTATGGATTTGGTGAAAATTTAATTGATATTTGGAGTATATTTTGCAAGAACCATTCATGTCGTTTTGAGTCTTTTGATTACCTCGTACATTGGTCTCACTCCCACTGTTGGTCAAATAATTTAAATGATTTGTTTGTTTCCTTGCCACCTTTTGTTGAACTATCGGTTGGTGTTAAAAGTAACCAAGTTTCTGTGGAACATCCCATCCATTGCATGTGTATCATCATCGTTGGCAACTACTCTAGTCACCTCTGGTAGAACCTTCCTCAACTTCAGAAGCAAATCAATGCAGCTTGGACCTCACTATTGCACTGCAAAAAGGTAAAACAATTCTAAATGAACTTTTTAATACAATTTCAAAAATTAGTAAGATGCCAATGAATGAAGAAATAATATTTTAATACCTATATTTATGAATAAGTGTGACATCTCTATGATGATTATCAAGGTTATAAGTTAACAAGTCATACAAGGTAACTTCAGAAAAGAATATTGAACAAAAATTAATATACTTAACAACAATCATGGTTATAAGGTACAAATTAACATATATTAATAAATAATTATAAAATAAATGTAACAAGGTTATGATTATCAAGGTTATAAGTTAATAAATAATAATTATCAAGTTTATAAAATATGGTCTAAATAAGTATCAGGATTATAAGTTATAAATTTAGATTTATGCCAAATAGATCAATAATGGAACATATTTAAACATATGAAACATTTTTGAAAGGTACAAATTAACTTTTCACTTTAGTAAGAAAGATCTTCATATGATGCTTACTGATTTGAAAAAGCTTATGTATGGTACCTTGACATTTATTATGATGGGCGTTAGAAGAAATAAAGCATCCCTTGATTATATTGATATTTCAAAGATATGTATAATTAATTTTCAGTATTGCTAAAATTATAGGAAGAGAGAGAATTTCCTGTAAACACAGGGTTACACCAGGGATTAACTCTAGGTCTGTATGATTAATTTTCAGGAGTAACTCTAGAACTTTGTCTTGACTCTTGAGTATGGATGGAATAATTGAATAAATTTGAGAGCAATATCTTGTGTATTCTATCTGATGATGCTTGGTGTTTTACTTGAAAATATAGTAGGAATCAGAAATTAATTTTAAATAAGAGTTATAAGGAGATATCTTAGAATATAAAAGATTTAGACTAAGAAAAAATAAGAATAAATACATAGAGTGTAAGTTTAGTAATGATATGGACTGATGGAGCTTGCAAGGATAAAATTGGGTAGTTATGATATCCTTAAATGCAAGAATTTCTGATATTTAGAATTTATAATAACTAAGAAGGGAAAACTATAGAAGAAGATACTCACGGAATTAAAGTAGGCACGACAAAGTGTAGATACTTATATAGAGTGTTATACGTTAAAAGTGTGCCCTTAAAATTAAAATTAAAATTCTATTGGACATCATGGTGCAAAGTCTCATGTTTATGGTGGGCATCATGGTGAATTTGTGTTGGATCCTGGTAGCAGTATGGCTGCTTCCAGCTTATTTTTTCTAATTTCCTCGTTTTTCTATTGTCAAAAATTATATGTTGGCCATGAAACTATCACTTTAAATTACAGACAAAGTTAACAACTTTATCTTTATTTTTTTGCATACATCTTGAAAGTTTCAGATGTTAAATCAGTTAGACAGGCTTTTTGGATGTTAAATTTGGATAATTGTTGTTTTGAAGTTGATAATTTCTTTTGTTCTTGGTTATACAACAATTTGTCTTTGTGAATTATGGTCATCTTTGTATAAATAATAACTATTAATATACATTAATTTATATAACCATATATGAATATCTACACAAATACACATAAATGGTACCTCCTATGTTTCGTTTGAGATATCAAAAGATTGCTGTGTCATTTTGTTTCTGTTGAAACATGTGATTTTTTACTATTGCTTCATGTGATGATTGAAACATTGTATGCTTTGATTAAAGTTTTTGAGTGCCGCACTTTCTGCTGCACACTTGAGTTCTTGCTGTTGCTCCTTTTTGTTGTTTCACCAGCTTCTCCAGCACCCAAGCCTTATCCGACCACCCTTCAGCAGCCAGGAAGTGATTCCAGTCATCTGTAATCCAGATAGCCTCCTTGAAAATCATGACCTTCTGGCATCAAAATATTTAGTACAAAAATGTCCTTGGGCGTCATGCAGACTTTCTTGCATCTTTAATGACTTCCATTCAAATGTTGGAGCCTAATATTTGATACTTAAGTGGTTGCCTTGAGGGAAATTAATATTTTCACAAAATGACAACTTGGTTATCAAGATCCTGGAACAATCTGTCTGTAAGATCTCAAAATTTGAGCAATCAATGCAGTTTGATGTAACACTTAACTTCAATTTATTTAATTATGCCTTGCTAAATAATGATGAAGTTAGCTTACATTGATATTTCATATTATAGCTGATTGGTGGAGATGCTTCAAATCTTAGTTAAGTTGCTATAGAAATTTTATGACAAACTGTATCATTTTCTGGATGTGGAAAAAATTGGAGGACATTTGATCTTATTCACATGAAAAGGTGAAACAAATTGACCATGCAAAGATTAAATGATTTGGTTTGCATGCATTACGAAATGAGATTCCATATAAAGTATATAACTGAAGGGAAGATAAAGACCAATATATGCAAATTTAGATGAATGATCCAATAGTTGATTGGATGGATGAAAATGAAAAGCTAGTTTTAGATGAAGGAGGAGGAGGTGGTAGGCTAAATTTGAGGATTGCATTGAAAATAGGCATTGATGTAGAAGAATGTATGAATTCTTTAGAGCATATATGTGGTAGAACATTAGGGTTAGGTGGTAGTAGTGATGATAATTGTTGTCAATGATGATGATTCTAATGCTACCCAACCACCAAAGGTGGTATTGGTGATGTAGGAGATGATAAAGATGTTGATCCACAAAGGTGACTTAGTTTGTACAGAAGATGATGATCTACCAAAACAAACTCAGCTTGTTCATTGTCAATTATGGAAATACTCATGGTACACAAGATCAAGATCTTGAAACTCGACATCCTTTAGGTTGACATATTCCTTTTTGGAAGGAAAAATCTCAGTGAAGTGAATGATGATGATATTTTATCTAAAATAGGTTCCAACAATCTTGAAAGAGGTATTGTTGAAGGTTTTGATATTCTTAGTTTTGCTAATTCATGTGAAAGTGGTTTATAAAGGTGGCTCTTCTCATGGACTCGTTGATTACCACTCTGGTCAAGAGGAACTAGGCTATCATATGTTCAAATTTAAGAAAGTGGGCAAGAATAGAATGTATGAGACAATTTATATTTTTAATTATCCACAACCAAGTTCACAACTACAATTAGTGACATGAGAAAGAGTCTTCTCACGAGTCTCACCATACAACCTCAATCTGCAAGTTTTAATCTCCTTATTTGTCTACATATCTACCAAATTTTGCATTTCTACCGTACCACTAGCTATGTACCTTTTGCTTTGATTCAGCAATGTCCCATTGTTGGGTTTCTCATTCATTCATACAACATCGATATCACAGGTGTATTATAGATTATAGAACATATTATACTCGTATGTGGTGATAGGATTGTAATTTGGAGAGAAAGTTAGATGCAACAAGTAGTGCTATTTTTTAATTATTTAGAACTTTTTTTTTCGTATTATAATGTGTTTTTATTGTACTTCAATACTCTAGTTTGATAGTATAATGTGCTTCTAATTTCATAAATGTCTAGATAATTGTTTTTATTATTCCTAGATTCATATGTTTTGTTACTCTAGCTTGTCTTAACATTTCACAGTGAAATTTCTATATCTTAGACCTTTTTTAGTGTCTTCCATGATTTTACTAAACATTCCAAACTCTAGCATGCTTCCTTTTTAATTGGACTGAAGTCTGACATGACTGATGTTGAATTCTGTGCCGAGGATGTGGATGATTTGTTATTGTCTTTCTTGGTCACTGCTGCTGAATGGAGGCATGCCTCTTGTAGGACCATCTAGAATGGTGTATGCCTTGAATATGAGGCATGCACTGGTAGTCGTGGATGCACACCCCCCCCTTGCCTGTGTGCTGTAAAAAGTATGGTTGAACAACACAGTAGCATCAAGAAATGTGTGTAGTGTTTAGAAATTCATTATTGAAGCCAAAGACTTTATAGCAGTATAACTTGGAACAAATATTAAGTTGGGGCAGTGACAGGTAGGCCAGATTTTGGTGGGACAATTGGTTGGGTGATGGGGGGATGACTCATTTGAGTGGTTTGGTTGAGTGATGGAGCATTAAAAGATCGCTACCCATGTGCTTTGAAAATAGTGAATTTACTAAAAGTGAAAGTAATTGGGTGTGATAAGAATTCTAGAAAATTCTACTTGGGAGGTTTTAACGAGAAGAGGTACAAAGGATGCAAACTTTTCAGAGTTTTTGGACCTGTGCTGGCTAAACGTGTTGAATTTTGCAAGTTACAGTTCAACCACAGAGAAATTTATCTGGATTTGGACATCTATGAGGGAGTTTTTTGTGATATCTTACTGCATAATTCTCAGGGTTGGAGGAAGTTTGGTACTCAGGTTTGCTGGTGAAAGTGGATTTGGAATTATCTGTTGTGCATGGAAATTTATGCGTAAGAGAATGTTAAAAGAAGTCAGCCATTGACATCGTGGATGCATCTCCTACTGTAATGCCAAGATCTATTGTTTTCTGAAAGCTATACAATTGCTTCCTGATGGTCTGCAATTCTGGCTTGCACATTTTTTTAACTACAAAATATTCTGGTGAATACCTGGAGATGGGTGAATATTGTTATGAAAATCCTTCATACATTATTTTAATGATGAAAAACTTATTTGCTTATTGATTGAATAAGTATTAGAAATCATATAATGTACTGAAATATAAAAATGGTATATGTTATTTTTTATATCAGAAAATATCTGGAATTTACCGATCCTATATTCAACTTTCCAGGAAAGGTTTGATCAATACTGGATTCATATTTAGCATACCAAGCACCAACCCTACTCCCCTACTCTTGGAGTGGAAAAAAGTGATTTTCAGGTGAACAATTTTGTGATGGAAGGTTGGAAAAAAGTGATTTTGATAATAAAAAGAGTAGATTGAAAAATAAAAATGTCATCATGAAAATATGAGTATTTCTAGAAGTTGGGAGTAGGGGGAAGTGAACGATGCCCAAAAATATTTTGGCAAAATCTGGGTTTCAAATCCAACATATTGTGAATATTCTGATAGTATCAAATATTTCTGGTTAACTCATATATTTCTATATTTTTATTAAAAGTTCTGTGTTTTATTGATTGATGATTAATTAAGGTTAATCATGTCTTACCATGCTTAATCTTGGTTTAACACTTATTATAATGATTTAATTATAAGTTTGAAATTTGAATTATTGTCAAAGTTAATCTTGTTGTAAATTTCATTTGTACAGTAATTTTGAAATTTTAAATTCAAAATTTAAATATTTAACATATTTTTATTGCCTTGAAAAATGTTGAGCATTATCTGACATTTCCAACTTGTATTCTTGACATATGAGAAATTCCCAGAAATCTCCATAGAATTTCTGGTATATCAAAAATGTAATATTTATATTGCAGGAAATTTAAATTTTAAATATACTTTCTATATTTCTATTGTGACGGCAAATTTCAAGTTCTATCTGGAATTATCGATTTTCATTTCTAGCATAATAAGAAATTCCCAGAAAAATTCAAAACATTTTTGGTAAAGCAAAAATTAATATAAATATTGTTTGTCTTATTTTAAATTTGAAACACTTTGCATATTTTATTATTCCAGAAAATTGTGAGCTAGGTCCAATATTCTTGATCATGCATTTTGGCATATCGAGAAATTTTCGGTAAAATTTAAGAAATTTTTGATAGATTGAATGTGCAACTTTGACTGTTTACTTTGCTACTACTTTGTTCTTTTCTTGTTGATTGTTTATAAGTTATAGAGTTAGAAATAACTTAAAGACATCTTAAACATGAGAATCATCAAAGGAAGGACTGAAATCGTTGGGAAACAAATTAGATCAAAGAGAGAATACCTTTCTTATTTGCAGATTGAATAAGAAAATTAAGGATCGTAAATTACATAAGAAAATAGAACATCCATTGTTTTGATAGTGAATACCTTTTTTTCTTGGTCTTCTTTCTTTGGAGACCGAGGAATACATCAGTCAGGAAAGGTAGAGGTAGACTTAAAATTATTTGGTTGGCAATTGTGAAAAAGGATTTAAATTATGTAATTTAAGTAAAAAGTTAACCATAGAAATATTTGGAAAAAAAGGATTCATGTGGTTGAACCCACATAATAGGATTATTGCTTGCTTGTTGTTTTTCCTCAGAAGAAAAGTAGGGTTATCAAGTTAAAAGGGAAAGTCCAAAGGGCATCCTTATGAACTTTAAATTAAAAAATCATCTTTGAGAAGCAAGTGAACCCAGTATTTTAGGGTTGATTTTTGTGTTGTAAATGATGGTCTTTTGGTGATCATTTTGGTTTATTGTTTCTGTATAGGGGACCTCTCTCTTGATCATCTTCTTTTCATAGACCCTTGTACCATTTGTTTTGATAATAATTGCCTACTATCACTCAAAGGAGAAGCCAATGAGAAGCTGTTTAATGTATCTGATGTCTGAATGGAAATATTTTAATAGATAAGTTAGTTGGGAGTTATGAGACATGGTAGAATTCTTCAAGTAATTTGGCCACAGTCAAGACGATAATTAAATATTGTGGATTCCAATTGGCTGAGTCAATGCTCCTTTTGTATGTGGAACGTATATAAATGTTGGCGTCCATTCTTTGTATGCACATTGATTTCAAATATGTGACTTCTTTCTTGACCACTTGAAATGGGGTTTTATGTGGGGTGCTTGGTTGGACTCTTGGTTTGAACCACTAACATCAAAATCCAGTGGACTCTTGGTACCCACTTGCTTGCCAAAGGATACAGCACACTCGAATCTATGCAACATGGTTGGCCACCTACGTGTCAACCACACTAGCCTAATGCCACATCTGCTTCGATTTGCCATGTTTCACCAATCATCACCTTTAATACCCTAGTGAATGGCCTCCTTTAGTCATGCAATATGTACTCTAACCTGATCAAACCTCCTGTTCTGTTTGTCTGATTTAAACATCAGAGATGGTGGTCCACACACTTTTGGTCAATTGTTTCCTATTCTCTGTGCAGACCAGAGCATGTCCAGTCTTAGCAAGACTGACCAAACCAAATCGAGCTGAATGAGCTGAGGTAGTATAGCTTGGTGGAAGGTTAGGGTCACTGATGTGAACTCTCACATATAAAGGTTGGATAATTATCTTCCATATGCCAATGTATTTAATGGGCCTAACGACTCTTAGATGGAAGGATCCCACATCACACAACAAAAAAGATAGTGTTTAAATGGATGACTGAAGGTCTTCCTTTGTAACATGATGGATGTGGCTATTAGCTCATGGCTGAATGCTCTTTTGGGCCTTTGAGATATCTACTTTTTGCTGTTTTTGCCTCCTTGGTTTCACTGTTGTCATTTTTCTTCTTGGGTTCCATCACTGGGATTTCATTCTTTTTCTTGGATTTCTTGGTGTACTTGAAGGGCCCTTGTAACTTTTACCTTAGTTTTGTTTTTTTTCCTAATTATTTCTTAAAAAAGCTTATAATAGAAATCGAATATTGAGAGCTCAGATGAGATTATTCTTTCCATAACGATCTGAAGCATATTTTTTCTCACAGATTCAGCAAAAGAAAGTGTGTACAAAGTTTATGAAAGAAAGATGGATGAAAAGCTTGCACAGTTGAAGAAAAGTGGTAATTTCTTTTAAATCTTTGTATATTTGGTCACCCTGAAGATTGCCAAAATTCTTTTTTTATAAAAACCTCTTTTTTTGCATAAAAAATAAGTATAACTGCTATCTCACTTTTTGATTAAAATATGGCCTTCAAACAGGTCGAGAACTTGCTGTCTCTTGGGCATTATGTGCTGTCTGCCTATTGGGGCATGTCTCTCATTTTCTTGGAGCTATTGCACCTTCATGGCTTCATGCATTTCATTCCACTGGATTTCATTTGTCTCTCTCATTGTTTACTTTAATGGGACCGGGTCGTCAACTTATTGTGGAAGGAGTGAGAAGTTTGCATAAGGGGTCTCCAAACATGAACACGCTAGTTGGTCTTGGTGCATTGTCATCTTTTGCAGTTAGTTCCATAGCAGCACTTTTACCAAAACTGGTACTCTGCAATCTTTCTTTTAATTGTTGTTTTTGTTTTGGTTTATTGTGTTTTGCATGATTAATATTTCTCATAGCTGTTCAGATTCTGAAATACATAGTTAATACGTTGTCTTAGTATAGGAGATGCCTACAAATGTGGGGTTTGGGAGAATCCAGTGAGATACAACTTTACCTCTACCCAAATGGAAGGCTGTTTGCTAGGATTCAAATCTACATCTTTTAGGTCACAATGAAGTAACCTTATCGTTGTGTTAATACGTGCTTTCAAACATGTAGCTCTATATATATTTTCCCCTTTCTGGATTTTATATGTATTTTGGCCATGGTTATCTTTGTTTAATCTGCAACTATTGAAAAAAAAAGAAAATCTGCAACTCTTGAAAGTGTTTTTCTTATCATGCCTTACAATCTATGTCCGGCAAATATTGAGTTTGTTTTCAAAGTGCTGCAACTTCATCTGAATCTTTTGATAGTTGAAAGTTGAAGCATGTACAATGCGAACTTAACATGATTGTGCTAAAAGAGATATTTACTTGCTGTAGGGCTGGAAGGCATTCTTTGAGGAACCGATTATGTTGATTGCATTTGTTCTGCTTGGGAGGAATCTTGAACAAAGAGCAAAATTAAAAGCGAGCAGTGACATGACAGGTCTTCTAAACATCCTTCCAACTCAAGCTCACCTTATGGTTGATGATGGTGCTGAACAGTTTTCAGTTGAAGTTCCATGCAGCAGTCTTTCAGTTGGGGATAGAGTTGTGGTTTTGCCTGGAGTATGTAAACTTGTTTTGCGCTTTAAACTGTTAACACATTTTCTTTCAGTAGTACCTTACTTTCAAATTCTTATAGTACCTCTTTAAGTCTCCAGGACCGTGTTCCAGTGGATGGAGTTGTACGAGCTGGGAGAAGCACAGTTGATGAATCAAGTTTTACTGGGGAGCCTATTCCAGTCACTAAGTTCCCCGGGGTAGACATCATAAATTAACATATCTGCCAAATCTTTTTATTCTCAAAAATCATCTCATTTACTTATTCTTTGAACTTCTGTTGCTTTTTTCTAGCTTCTCTAATATGCCTTGTTGTTGATATGATTTTGTTGCATTTCTTTTAATCTCTCATTATACATGAGTTCTTTATTATTGTTATTTTATTACATCAGTTATTTTTTCCTCTAGGCTGACGTGACTGCTGGAAGCATAAACTTGAATGGAACGCTAACTGTTGAAGTAAGACGGCCTGGTGGTGAAACTGTTATGGGTGATATCATTCGTTTGGTGGAAGAAGCACAATCCAGGGAAGCTCCTGTTCAGAAACTGGCTGACAAGGTTGTGTTATTTACAATTAGAAAATTTCTAAATCATAAGTTGTTCCTGTACATTTTCTTTTTGGTTTTCTAATATAAACCATGTATTTTAGTACTTTCACTGGCCTTGGTCCTAGCATTAGTCTCTTGAACAGTCTTATTAGGTAGAATAATCTTACATTTTTCTGTTACGTAGTCAAAGCATCAAGGTTTCATGGTGTTGGTCATGAATACCTTGGGTGCTTAGAATCATGGAATAAAATATTGACACGTGTCAATGAAATTTCATTGATATGGATAAATTTTGAATTGTTTAAATAAATTTTAAAATAATGTTGAAAATGTGAACACCACTGCCATATTCAGGGTGAAAAGATGAGAAGGTAGTTACCACTTAAGCATGATAGAAACTTGGGAAATGAAAATTCAGAAAATCCAGTAGGAAATGAAAATGGAAAGTCAGAAAATTTTAAGACTGTTTGTGTATGTTACAAAAAGTTAAAAAAATCTGTATATGAAAAAATTGATTGAAAAGTAAAGGAAATTTGAGGTAATTAAAATATAAATACTTTTGAATTATGAATATTTAAATAAAATTTCAAAAGAAGCAAAACAAATTGATCAATATTTTAATATATGTGATTTCAATTTTGAGATACTAATTACTCTAATATTGATTCATTTTGAGATACTAGTCTCGATTAAAATCAGTATTAGTTTCATTACATTAGTTACATTTCGTGGAAATACCTTTTGGTTATATCACTTTTCATTTAGACATTTTATAGGATTAGTTCTTAATAATGATATATTTACCAAAAAAGATGACTATTTTTGTAAATATGAATATATTAGTATTATGATGATGTTAGATTTTTGATAATGTCTTTTGTATATGAAACACACGTCAAATAAAAACATGTTTACATCATTGAATTAAAAATTGTCAAATCAATTTTTTGGTTTGTAATTGGATGATTGCGTTATCAGTGCCTTATGGTTGTTTATATATACTTTGGAAAATTTTAATTTTCCTTCTTGAATTTTTGAATGACAAAAATGTTAGGAAAATCAAATTTTCCTTTTCAAAATTTCATTTTCCAAATTTTGTACTTGACATAGACCTCCCATAGTCTAATTTTAAAGGTGAATTAGAAAAACTTGTGTACAATTGCAAGTGAGTATGAGTGATTCTTAAGTGTACAAGGTTGTTATTTGGTGAACCATGAGTCTGGTAAGTGTTTCAATATACATGAGGATGGTGTTAGACATGCCACATGTCTAATTATTTGACCTCTCATGTTTTCTTGGTTTGGTGGCAACTCTTAAAGGGTGTTCTTGTGAACTTGTTAAGTAGGTGATCTACGTGTAAAAATAGAGGAGATGAGAAAAATGAACCCATGTGTTCTATATGGGATGAAAAGAGATGAGAGGGAAATGAATGGATAAGAGGAAGTGACCTTAAGGAGGTTAGAAGAGAGAAAAGTTGTGCTTTCATTTGTCATTTGTGTGTAGGCATAATGGGAAATATAATAATAATTTTTTTGTCCTAACTATGGTGTGATAGAAGTTGGATAAAAAGTTGTGTAGAATGCAATTGCAAGTGTGTAAGCTTGTAAACCTATGTTGAATGAAAATAGATGTGCAAAAATCATAGCCATGAATGCATGATGCACATGATAATGATGCATGCAAATGCTTAAGACATGAATTATTTGGTATTTTTAAATGTTTTAATCTTCTCTTCAATTTTTGTATCAGCATTATTTTTATCTTATTTAGCTGGGGAGGAGATTTGGTGGGCCATCCATAAAAATTACCCCAAGAGGCCCAAATGTTTTTAGGTTGATTTTAGTTTATTGCTTAGCCACTTCTTGTTATTATTTTTAATTGCATGATTAGACCTAGTGAGAATCAAAGTAGAGGAGAGGATCTAAAGATGTAAATTTGGTTGTTAAAGTCCAAGGAAGAAGAGAAGAAAAATTAGTCCATGGGACCTTGTAGCTATGGATGAGGAAGTAAATTGCATGGTGTGTGAGTGATACACTATTCTATTTGTGATCGAGGTTAACTTCCCTTTAAATATGCATCCTTATAGATGAAAAGGTGAGAGGAAGAGGAACCTCCAATGTTCCTCTTGGGAGAAAGGAGGAGTGGGTCCAAAAAGACCCCAATATGAGAGGAGGATTTTGATTTTAACATGCTAAGGTGTGTTATGAATGTTTTATGACTTAGGCCGTTAGGTGAATATTATAAGCAAATTTTGATTTTAGCATGCATAGAGAGATTTAAAAGGATGAATGCAAATGCAATTGTCTTATTAATATGGGTAAACATGAATGAAATGAAGGATGAATAATATTGTAAGATCATTTGCTCAGCACAACAATTAGGCATGTAAATTGGAAAGATAAACAATATGTTGATTTCAATTAGTAAAGCACAAGATAGCCATGTTGCATTCTAAATCGAATAACTTTTGATCTAGTAATTTGATTCGAATGAAATCAAATTCATTGTAAAGTAGACTATATAAGAAAAAAATGTATTACAATAAAAAAGTAGATATTTTGCTTTACTTTGAGGGTTGGCAGCCTTCACAAGAACTCAAACAACAAGAAGAAGCAAGACCACTCTAACCTTAACCCTAACACTTCATCTAAATACTCCTTTCTATTAGATTGGACTCTAAATATGAACTAGGTTGGCCCAAGTTATGGTCCAATACCCATAAGATTGTTATATCATTGCCTCGCTGAAAAGAGACTTTGTCCTCAGGGTCCATTACCTTCTACAAGACCCTAGTTGACAATCCTAGGTTCCATAGCATGCCTTGCATCCCCTGCCACGGGAAGGTAGGAATAAGTTCCTTGTTTCCTTATGATATCCTTCCCAATAATGCTGATAAGGGAAAATTTCTATTGTTTTTCGATCTCAGCCATAAAATATTATTCCCAGCAATATTTAAGACAAGCAATATTTCCTTTAACTGAAAGCTCATCAATCTCTACTGCATTTTCCCTTTGTTCTTCCTCTTTTTCCTCCTTTTCTTCTTCTTCTTCTTCATGGCCAGGAACCAGGAACCTTCAGTGGGGGAAATTATGCTTAGTGCTGAAAACTTGAAAAACAAGCTTTTTTCAAACTTTTTCTTCGTAAAATTCCCAATGCTAGTCTTCCTTTCATCTCTCGAATCTTTGAAATCAGATTTCTCTTCTTTCCTGTGATTGTGACTTGAAAACCTTTCGAAACAAGGCTTGGCAACCTAGGTGGAAATGAAGTGACGTGCAACACAAGGTTGGGGTATAGGAGAGGGGTGCTGTCAGGTTGGATTACTGGAGGATTGAAGGGGAATGGTTGGCTAGTGGCATTGTAGGGAAACAAAAGTTGGAAGGAGTTAACGATGGTAGCAGCAATTGGACAGCCTCCCCATGAGTTGATGCGAGCTTGGAGAAGGGGACACCAATGCAGCCGTGGTGAGCGATAATGGGGAGGGAGATTGATGGATCTAGACCTCCTCAGTGCCCTACAAGATGCCCTTCGTCTCTTCTTCTTTTGCATGGATCGGTAGCCTCTCTCATTTCCAATTGGGATGTGGCATTAACACTTGTGTCCTCGTCTCTTCTCCTAGGTCTTCATTGACCCAAATCTGTTTGCCCTTTCTTGCACATGCTAAATCTGTCACCTCTTCTGCTCTGATGATGGAGGAGGAGGAGCATGTGGATGGGATTGAACATGCAACCACTCTTGGGTCTTGGTTGGCTTGATCCTTTCCTCATTCTCAACAAGCAACCCAATCGGAGAACCAACAAATATTGAGTCACCCTTTGATACGACAATGTTGGCCTTGTCCGATGATGGAAACTTGGGCTTTGGATCAGGGAAGCTGTCCCGTTGGTAACCCTCTTGATTGATGATCAAATGCCTCTCCATTGTGCGTGGACATCGCGTAGCCTGAATGCAATATCGTTTATGAGCGTAAGGTCACTATTCACCCTTCCAATGCTGTCATTCGAGAGTCCAACTTTGCTTCTAGCCACTGCAACATCTCAACGATCAACGGTTCCCTCTCGTTGGTGGTTCCCATGGATAATATGGGGTGATGATTGAAGGCTCTAATACCAAATGTAACAAGAAAAAATTGTATTACAATAGAAAAAAAGATATTTTACCACACTTCAAAGGTTGGCAACCTTTATAAAAACTCAAACAACAATAGGAAGCAAGACCACCCTAACCCTAACACTTCATCTAAATACCCCTTTCTACTGGATTGGACTCTAAATATAAACTAGGTCGGCCCAAGTTATGGTCTAATACCCATAAGATTGTTACATAGACTTGTTAGACTATCTTAGAAAAACAAAGCTAACTAGATCAGATGGTCAGATCTAAAGTTATGCACTTAAGAAACTAGAGGCTAAGGAAACCCTAGGATAGTCCAACCCTAGGGCAATTGGTGGCATAAAAAGCCTACATCTAGAGGTCAGATTTTCGACTTCTATGGCTTCTTGAAAAGCTATAACTTATTTGTTATAACTTATAAGCCATGCAGAAATTGATAAAAATGAGGATTGAATATAGCTGTAGATAAATTGGAAATGAGGTTTGAATATAGTTGGGATATGGGTTTGATGGGGTCTTTTGGTGCTATCAACGAAGGGTAAAATTTTGGGTATATATATATAAAAGAAAGAGACTAAAGAGAATAATTTTGGTTTTAATTCTAGGATTGCTAAATAACATCGGTTGATTATGAAGAAGGAAAATGAAGAAGAAAGCGCCACACAACCACACCAAGAGCACTATCATCAAGGGTTGACTCTTAGAGTGGGGTGTCTACATTAGCAACTTAATTTTCTGAAAATGTAAGCATAAATGATAGCAATATCTAAAGGATAGATAATAATCACAAGAAATTCATATCATAAACTTGTAAATCATATCATTGTCACAAAAATGTGTAAAAACTAATTCTCAATTCATCATTCACTTGTGACTATTGTGCTTGATAATGATATCAACATTATTAACCAATAGTTAGCAAAGAAGTTTTGGTAAATGTTGTTTATTGAATTGTACCATTTCTAGTTTCAGTTTTTTCTATGGTAAACGCCAGCAACCATTACAATTTTCTGTTTCTGCATAGCTGAAACAATTAATTCCCAACTGAATACACACACACAAGAAAAAAAACTGAATACACAACATTTATCACAGTTCTGGTTATCATATGTTATACGAATGAGGACAATTGCCAATATAACATTATGCTCTAATTCTCAATTATGTTTTTTAATTTAGTTTCTGATTAAGCTTGATGCGATTGTGCATTGATTGAGACTGCATGTAACTTTGGTAACTTTCCTGCTTCTTGTGTCTTGATATTAGGTACTTATCTTTACACCTTTTTCATTGTGACTGCAGGTTTCAGGAAAGTTTACTTATGGTGTCATGGCATTATCAGCTGCTACTTTTGTATTTTGGAATCTCTTTGCCACAAAAATTGTACCAGCTGCATTCTATCAAGGAACACCAATATCTTTGGCATTGCAACTATCTTGTAGTGTTCTGGTATGTCTGTTGGTGTTAAAATGATGATTATTTAGGTGGGTGTTCAGGTGGCACCTAGGTGTCTAGACATTTTTTAGGTAATGCCGAGGCATGCTTAATGCCATGTAAGAGTTAATCAGATCTTTGTTGGATCCAGTTAGGGATCCAAAGATGATCAAATACTATGTAAGGTGTTTTTAAGATTTTCTAATGAAAATAATTTTATTTTAGTATCATTTGAACTGTGGATCTTATTATGTCATTATGGTATTGAATTTAATCCCAAGTGTATTTTGAAGTTAACTTTTAAACATCATTTTGTTATGTTTGTTTTTCAAACATTTTGATAAGTTGACTTATGTGCAAAAGGAGGTATATGGCAAAAAAAAGTGTTTCATTAATTAGGGTAAAGTACAATATATAAGGTATAAGGTAAATGGATCCCTAACCAGATATCCACAACCTGTATAACATTACACCCAAATGTTACCACAACTTACATTATTTATTTATGTATTTTTTAATTGTTGATATACGTAAAAATATATAAATAATTATAATATATGTATTAATATGGGTGCATGGGTGCCTGCTTAGGCACCCAAGGTTGCTGCTGTCTAGCATGGTACATGCATACAGATTTTCCATAATTTAGAACCCAAAATTTTTGGAATAAGAAGTTTGATACTTTCATGCACAAACTTCAATATCATAGAAGTCAGCACGACTCTTGTGTTTATGTCAGGAAGTGTTCCAATGGCTCTTGGGTTTACTTGCTTTTATATGTAGATGATATACTCATTGCCTTTAAGCAGAAAGGTAAAATTTAGAAACTAAAGTCTCATCTAAGTTCAGAATTTGAAATGAAGAACTTAGGTGTTGCCAAGAAAATTTTGGGAATGCAAATTTTCAGAAATAGAGAACAAAAGAAATTGTTTTTATCTCAGCAGGACTACATATAGAAAATTTTGTCAAAATTCAGAATGAAAAACTCCAAACCTACAGGTACTTCTTCTGCTCCAAGTGTTCACTTATCCTCTTCTATGTCACCTTAAACAGATGATGAAACAAAAAACATGAGGACCCCATATGCAAGTGCAGTCGGGAGTCTAATGTATGCCATGGTATGTTCTAGGCTTGAAATAGCATATGCTGTAAGTGTTGTTAGCCGTTTTATGTGTAGTCCAGGGCGTGAACATTGGCAAGCTATAAAACGAATTTTCAGGTATCTTAAAGGATCCATTAACCAGGGTCTTAGATATGGAAATAGTGATGATTGCCTTGTCAAAGGCTATTTTGACTCAGATTTTGGAGCAGATAGGGACACTAGAAAGTCTATGACTGACTATGTGTTTACAGTGGGTAATTCAGTGATAAGTTGGAAGGCATCTCTTCAACCAATAGTCACATTGTCATTCATTGAGGCTGAATATGTTGCCTTGATGGAGGCCATAAAGGAAGGTATCTGGCTAAAAGGTTTGCTTTGGTGATTTTGGCTTGCATCAAGATTCTATTGACATTTTCTATGATAACCTTATTACCATCTGTTTAGCCAAGGATCATGTCCATCATGAAAGGAAAAAATATATTGACATAAGGTATCACTTTATTCGAGGTGAAAAGAGGGTTAAATTTTCTAAAATCACTATTGAAGATAACCCTGCAGATTTTTTCACCAAAGCTGTTCCAGAGAGCAAGTTTGTCCACTGCTTGAACTTGCTCTCCATCTGTGATCGTACCTAGATCAGTTTTGTTCAGCAGGGTAGAATATTCAAGTCAAGGTGGAGATTTGTAAAAATGACTTGAATATATTTGTGGTTTTATGTTCTGAAGCAAAAAAAAAAACTTTTTGGAAGTTGGAAGGATGTGGGAGTTTTCCCACTCATTCAACTCGCAGAAGTTGGAAGGACGTAGGAAGCTCGCAAGCGAATGGTCAAAGTTTCTCCGTCGTGACCGTTTGTTTGCCCATCCGTTGAAGTTATGCCATTTATTGAAAATAAATTTCAGTAATTATTCTGGCCTCCCTTTATTGTCTATAAAAGGAGAAGGCAAGGTCGAAGCTAAAGAGATAGAGGAAGGCTTCTGCTTCAGGCTTCCTCGTCAGGGGAAATTTCTACCTTGTTCCTGTTACTGTCAACATCTATATCTCTACTGCGTTGACTTTGAGAAGACGCTGTCATCCTGTTGGTACTACTGACAGAAATTTCATATTGAAATTTTCTGCAATTTGTACAAGAGTTATACTCTTGATTTGTTCTGTATTTGCAAGCAAAAGAATAGTGAAACCCATCTGCCCTGCCCGTAGACATAACCATTTTTGGGTGAACCATGTAATTTTGCGTGTCTGTTCTTCTCCCTCTTCACTCTATTTTCTTGTTTAACTAATCCTCATTTGCTAACATATTAAGTAGTACCTAATGTCCTGTTGGTGGGTGAATGGATATACATTTATGTGGGTCCATATAGCCACCTTATATATTGCAATGACCTGCCTTAGTGATGGTGAATGCATTCTAATCCCATTTTCTGTAGGAGGTAATTGTTGATAGTCCAGGAAGCTCAAGTCTAGGTTTTTTTTAGAGAAACATCCCTGATCTTTTTAAGGGGTAGGGGCCCAATTAAAAAGGAGATACAATGCATGGGAGACTAGGCCTAAACCTTGCCAAAGTAGGAAATTACAAACATAGTAACTAAAGGAACCGACAAAGAAAGTACAAGGCAAAAGACAGTTTAACACAAGGATAATAATGGAGTGAAAAAGGATTGCAATATCAGAAATGTAGTCTCAACCAACCAGTTCCACGACGATCAGGAGTAGCATACCAGAAACAATCTGGCCAGGCTGTAGAAAAATGGTAAAACCACATGAGAGGTATGTCACCCTAGGGCCATCTTCTGTTGCAAAATTATTCCACACCATCTCCACAATAGCCTTCAAGAGGGTCCAATCAACCTAAAATGATATCAAATAGTACAAAACAGGAAAGAAACCACAATGAAGTGAACAAAACCAGAGGAAAGATGAGATAGAGAGGTTATCCTTTTAAAATAAAGTAGGCCACGGCAAGAAACTTCCTCACTACATGCTAGCTCCTCTTCAGCCTTGTGCATGCTTGCAAAAATGCACATTCTCCAATATATGAAATTACAACTAATCATATTGTTGTAATTTGGTTGATGGAATAAAATATGCAAACTTTGATATCCAGAATGGCATAGAGAAGAATGGCATAGAGAAGAGTGGCAAGAGAACCACAGAATATAAATGCATTTCCAGAATTTTGGCTAATAGGCTTGCTCATCTTCTGCCCAAGATAATTTCTCCCACCCAAGGGGCTTTTGTGGCTGGTAGTAGTCAAGTTTAGGTATGGGTGGTGGGCCAGCATGTGCATGCTGGCCGCCCAAAGGCCAATGTGATGATTGTATCAAGTAGTAAGTTGAAAGTAATAAGTGTATTGCTAATCACAAGGTGTATAAGAGGTATATATACTGATTAAAAGAGTAAACGGATCTATACACTAATCAACTTATCCAATACTCCCCCTCAAGCTGGAAGGTACATATCATACATTCCTAGCTTGTTACAAAAGAGATTGAACACCTCTACACTAAGACTCTTGGTAAACATGTCTGCAACTTGATCTGAAGATTCCGTGTAGGGTGTACAAATAACGTTATGTTCAACCAACTCTTGAATATAATGATAATCAATATCAATATGTTTGGTTTTTTCATGGAATATATCATTGCTACCAATGTAAATAGCAGCTTGCTTGTCACAGTATATAGTCATCGGTATAGAAACCTAGACACCCAACTTTGTGAGGAGTGATTTGAGCCATACCAACTCACTAGCTGCTTGAGACATCACTCTGTATTTTGTTTCGATGCTGGATTTTGAGGTAACACTTTGTTTCTTACTCCTCCAAGTGACTAAGTTGCCACCAACATATGTGCAATACCTAGAAGTGGATCGTCTATCACTTTTGTCACCATCATAACCTGAGTCAGTGTAAGCCATGACATTAAGATGTCCATTATTGGAGTATATAAGCCCTCGTCCAAGATTGCCCTTTAAATAAGTTAGAAGACGCAATGCACCATTCCAATGTACTTCCTTAGGTTCTTGCATAAACTAACTCAGTAGTCCCACAACATAGGATATATTTGGCCTGGTAATAGTGAGATAAATGAGTTTTCCTATAAGCCTCTTGTATTTAGCTGCATCACTAAATGGTGCTGACATGGACCCCCAGAATTGAGACTTGGATTCTATTGGAGTTCGCTTTGGCTTGCACCCAAGAAGTCTTGTTTCCTTTAACAGGTCAAGTGTATATTTGCATTGTGAGAGAACCAATTTTTGCTTAGCATATGCAAACTCAATGCCTAAGAAGTACCTAGGTTTGCCTATGTCCTTGATATTGAAGTGCTTGGACAGGGCCTCCTTGGTAGAGCTAACACCTGTAGTATCATCACCAATTAAGAGAATATCATCAACATACACAGAAAGTATGGTGTAACTAGACGACCGTTTTCGAACAAAGATAAAATTGTCTAACTGCACATTTTCTGAACCCATTCGCCAACATAACCGAGCTGAGTTTGGCATACCAAGCATGTGAGCTTTGTTTAAGGCCATAAATAGCCTTCTACAATCAGCAAACCTGATTCTCCCTTTGAGCAACATACCCAGGAGGTTGCTCCATAAACACCTCTTCCTGGAGATCACCATAGAGGAAAGCATTACGAACATCCAGCTAACACAAGGACCATTCTCGATTGACCACCAAGGAGAGGAGCACATGGATAAAGTTGAGACGAGCCACAGGAGAGAACATCTCAACATAATCCACACCAGGAGTTTGAGTGAAGCCTCGAGCAACTAAGCGAGCCACACTACCATCAGGGTTGTGCTTAACAGCAAAAACCCATCTACAGCTGACAACAAGAACATTGGCCGGGCAAGCAATGACCTTCCAAGTCCCTCGAGCTAGGAGTGTGCATTTCAACATCCATAGCACACTTCCAATGTGGAAGAGTAAGAGCCTCATAATAATCCTTGGGTATTGATTCAGAGGAGATGGTGAGGGAAAACCACTTGTAGGTAGGAGAAAGGGTAGCATAGGAAAGGCTATGGGAAAGAGAATGCTGGGTAGAAGCACGCATACCTTTGCGAATGGCAATGGCAGGTCGAGGTTAGGTGGACCTGCAAAAGGACAAGGAGAAGTGGGGGCAGGGCGAGGTGGTGGTGCGGGAGGATGATGTCGGTGATAGACCTGCAAAGGAGATTGAAACCAAGCCGAAGGTAGCTCTTGAGACATTGAAGGGGGTATAGGAGTAACCACAGAAGGAAGAGGAAGAGGCTCAAAAGGAGGAGAGGGAGCAAGAGAAGTAGAGAAGAATGAGGTATCCTCCAAAAAGACAACATCAGCCAACACAATATAGCAACGAGAAGAGGGATGATAGTATCGGTACCCTTTTTGATTGCAAGGGTAACCAAGAAAAATACAGTAGATAGACCGAGGGAACAATTTATCTAATCTAACAGACAAATTTTTGACAAAGGCTGTACAACCAAAAACCTTAGGTGGCAAGGAGAAGAGCTCCTAATGAGGAGTAAGACGTTGAAGAGGGATCATACCATCCAAGGGGGAAGAGGGCATGCGGTTAATAAGATAAGTGGCTGTAGCAACAACATCAGACCAAAAGGATGTAGAGACATTCATCTCAATAAGTAAGGTGCGAGCAGCATCAAGAAAGTGACGATGTTTATGCTTGGCAACCCCATTCTGCTGGAAGGAATGTGCACAGGTAGTCTGATGTAAAATGCCACGCTCACTACAATGAGTAGCCACCGCTGTTTGAACAAACTCAAGGACATTGTCAGTGTGAAAAAGTTTAAGAGAAGAAGTAAACTGAGTCTGAATTTCATTAAAGTAATCATGAATTACATTAAACATACATTGACGATCTTTTAACAAATAAACCCATGAGACCTTAGAAAAGTCGTCAACAAAGACAATGTAATACTGATGACCACCTATAGACGCAACGCAGGTAGGGCCCTAAATATCAAAATGAACTAAATCAAAAGGATGAACAGAAGATGACAACTGATGATTAAGATAAGTAATACAAAACTGCTCACTCAAAATACAAGACTCACATGTAAAGGGATGAATAGACACAAACGGTAATGCTTGACGAAGCTTGTGAGGTGAAGGGTGTTCTAGGTGTCGATGCCAAAGTAAGGAGGAATCTCCCAAAGCAGCAAAGGTAGCAAGGCCTCTCGTGACACCATCCTGCACCAAGATGTACACGCCTCGACCTTGCTTATGGCCCACACCAATTCTCCTGCCCGTTTGCAAATCATGAAAAATGTAATGAAAATGGTAAAAAATAACAAAACAATATAGTTGTTTGGTAATGACACTAATGGATAAATTTACGAGAAAATTAGGTGGAGGTGACGGATGCAGCGCCCTCACCAGAAATAGAGCAACTACGCCCATTAGCAAGGGCAATAGGCTATATATTAGGGCAATGAAGAATACGATCAAAAAGAGAGAGGTTACCTGAAATATGATGTGAAGCGCTAGAATCAATAATCCAAGTATCATTAGAGGTGGATGTTGAAGGAGAAGACATACCAGTCGAGAGAACATGAGAGGCAGAAGCTTCACTGTTGTTTTGAACACGAAGAACCATAAACTCATCAAAGTCAGCTTGGGTCATCTAAACAAAAGCAGGTGGAGTTGTCACATCAGTAAAGATAGCTATAGGAGAAGAAATGTGAGTAGCGGTCACAGTGGGGGGGTGGCCGAACTTTGCCCAACAATGCTCAGACGAGTGGTTCTTGCGACCACAATGGACGCATGGGAGTTAGGGATGGCCGTTAGACCGTGTGCAACCTAGACTTGGTGGTTGCGTAGAGGGCGGGGCACCTTGGATGGCAAGTGCCGACAGAAGAGGGGCAGAAGAGAGGAGGGGTCGGTAGGAGAAGAGGGAGCGGCAATGAGACGAAGTACCTGATTGAAGGTCATCTGGAGAGAGGGGATCAAATCCGCAGCAAGCATCGGCCCGCGAATCTGAGACGACAAGTTCGGGCGAAGACTAGCGAGGAAGACGGCGACCCCAAGCTCTTCACGATAGCGTCGCTAATAGGCAAGGTTAGGGGTGCACAGTTGGAAGAGATCCAGGTCATTGAGCAACGAGTGGAGACGAGTGTAGTAGTTGTGGACGATCCCATCGCCTTATCGGTGAGAGAAGAGACTCTCGTAGGTGTCACAAACGTGGGTGATGCCTTGGTCCGCACCATACGTCGTGAGGAGAGTGTATCAAATGCGGCAAGCAGGCCAAAGGTAGGAGATCGTCTGGGCAATGGACTCGTCGACGTTGTTAATCAGCCATGAGATGACCACGAAGTCGATGGCGCGCCAAGCTGCATACTTCGCACACTTCGTCTTCGGAGGATCGTTCGTTCGGTGGGTCTCACACATCTGGGAGATGAAGGATTCAAAAGTGCTCGCCCAATAGTGATAGTTGTGCTCGGTGTGTTTCACCCTTGTGACCGTGAGCTTGCTAGCCCACGATGCTGTCACTGACTGATCCATGGAGAGGAGAGAAGCAGCAACAGCAAGAGAGGAGCGAAAGCAACTGTGCAAACTTGCGAGAGACTGTGTAGGGACGAGTGGCCGAGAGGGGGGGGGGGGGCGCAAAGGAGTGCTCGAGTGAGCTTGTCGCTTGTGCACGCCAAAAAAAGGAAAGGCACCGATGAGTTGTTGGCGGAGGAGGTGGAGAGGTGTTAGGGTTAACCTAGGTCTGATACCAAGTTGAAAGTAATAAGTATATTGCTAATCACAAGGTGTACAAGAGGTATATATACCGACTAAATGGGTAAACGAATCTATACACTAATCAACTTATCCAACATAGTACCTATATGTCCTGTTGGTGGGTACATGGATATTCAATTATGTGGGTCCATATAGCCACATTATATATTGCAATGACCTGCCTTAATGATGGTTAATGCATCTAATCCCATTTTCCACAGGTGGTAATTGTTGTAGCTGATGGTCCTGGAAGCTTAAGTTTAGGTATGGGTGGTGGGCAAGCATTTGCATGCTGGCCACCCAAAGGCCAGTGCGATGATTGTATTAAGTAGCACCTATATGTCTTGGTGGTGGGTAAATAAATATCCATTTATGTGGGTATGTATAGCCACCTTATATATTGCAATGCCTTAATGATGGTTAATGCATTCTAATCCCATTTTCCACAGGAGGTAATTGTTGTAGTTGACAGTCCACGAAGCTCAATTTTTGGTATGGGTGGTGGGCAAGCATGTGTATGTTGGCCACCCAAAGGCCAGTGTGATGATTATATTAATTAGTACCTATATGTCCTGGTGGTGGGTAAATGGATATCCATTTATGTGGGTCCATATAGCCACCTTTTATATTGTAATGACCTGCCTTAATGATGGTGAATGCATTCTAATCCCATTTTCCACAGGAGGTAATTGTTGTAGTTGATGGTCTAGGAAGCTCAAGTTTAGGTATGGGTGGTGGGTGAGCATGTGCATGCTGGTCACGCAAAGGCCAGTGTTGAAGGAGATCCCCATGTGTCACTTAAAATGTTTGGAGTTGCAGTACTACCACATTGCCTCAACACAGATTGTTTCCTTTTTGACCTCCCAAGCTATTGCTTCCATTTCCCACTTTATTGCTTCTTCATGCTCGACCAACTGCTTGTGCCTCCATTGATGTCATGTTCCTGACCATGCTGACAGAGATGTACATTTGTTGTTGGCTAGCAAAATTGATGGGTGAAAGGAATGTGGTAATTATGGCAAATCCAGTTTAGGTTAGATGCCTGGTGGTGATCAATGACTGGTCAAACCAAACTCACTGCTTCTGGCTTTGCACCCAAAATCACTGACTTCACCAATGCTCTCTTATCTCTATTATTAAGTCCTATGACATTTCAAAAAATGGTCTACTTTGGAACTAATTGAAAACCTAATACTCCCCTACCACTGCCTACAATATAGGCCTTAGCCTAGATACCAGATATTCCCGTACGGAGTGAGTATCTCCATCCATAAGGTAACCACACTGTGTGCACCCCCCTCCTTAACACCACCATACCCCTTACCTCCATTAAAATTTGCCCCTGTACCATATCAAGGCCCTCTCCTGGACTTAAACTAACTACTGCCTGCTTTGCAATTGGAGAAGAGAAAATAATGACGGAAGAAGTATTTTGATGGAAGTTGGGTTGGGATATTATTATGCACTGGGATTTTAGCCATACCTTTTCTTATGGAAATACTTACTGCCTTGGTGCATTTACTTTGAGATCTCCACCACCTCACCAAAAAAGTTTATCCAAACCTGCACCCATCAGATCCTTAATTGGGTCAACACAAGTAACATGTCAAGGGTTTTTCTGCAAATACCCATGGAAAGACCCACCATCGTTCTGTACCACAAAAATCAGCCAAACATTACTGAAAATTTCCTTCTGTGCAAGGCTTTCTAGTTGATGCAATATGTCATTCCATCAGTGCTTGGAGATGATAGTGTAGTGGGAGTCTTCGAGGCCAAGGGAACTCTGTTGGCTGTAACATTCTCCATGGACCCAGCTTCTTGGTCCCAATCACAGGTTCTCCACTACTGGAACTTGAGCAAGGAGGGCAGTGCATGTGGATCCCAAACAACGTAAGCATTTGAATCCAGATCTGCCCTGCATCTCCCTCCACTCATCTGACGTAAGTTATCAATAAGGAGTCAACACATGGCAGATCATTTGTCTGCATCCGCTGGTTTGGTTCCTCATCTAACCAGTTCACCACTTTTGGCTTTGTTGACTTAGCATGGTTCAAACCATCTTCATAAACAGTGATCCTCTGTTTCCAAAAATCTGATGATTGTACTTCCACTCATGCAATGAAGTTGAGACATCATCTTCCTGTTTCTTCCTTCCACCTATCAGCACATCCCCAAAGGATACACCTTTCATAACCTGCCCTGCAGCACTACAGTTGTTCCTTCTCTAAGGTCCTGCATTGATGGGACCTGAAGGGGCAGCCACCAGGCATTTGAGTTTCCAATTTTCCACCCCCTTAATCCCTTGACACCTATGGCACACCATCTTATTCCTGCATTCAGACCACCAATGACCATGTTGACTCCCTTCCAACTCTCTCTCCCTCATCTGATAGTGTAGTGGGTGTCTTCAAGCTACTGAGAAGGATTGTGTTGGCTTCCATTGCTGTTGCACTGGGAACGGATTTCCATCTCCATACTCACCAGGAGGGATTAGATGAAGACTCACTGAATTCTAGCTCTCTTATGGCAGCCTTCAGTAACCATCCACCCATACTCTGACGAGGCTTTATGGTTGACATTCCTGAACCCCACTCCCCTTGCTCACTGAATGTGAGGCATCAATTATGAAGTTTATGGTTGCATCATTGTCATGAATCCATGGAAATTTGAAAAGATTTGTTATTTCTCACACAATAATCTGCACACGTTTTCTTGTGGATTTGCAAAAATTCTTACTTTTTCCAATACTGAACGAACATACTTGTAATTTTCCAATTGACTTGTGTTAGGTTGTTGCTTGTCCATGTGCACTTGGCCTTGCTACACCTACTGCTGTACTGGTAAATTTTTTGAACTGGCATTTTCTTGAAATCTTTTAGATTTTCTCTGTTATGGTCTCATAAATTTAATGTGCAGGTTGGAACCTCACTAGGGGCTACAAGAGGCTTGCTTTTGCGTGGGGGTAGTGTATTAGAGAAGTTTGCTGGAGTTGACACAGTTGTGTTTGATAAAACAGGAACACTGACATCTGGGAGGCCAGCTGTAACTAAAATTCTTGTTTCCCAAGACCATGCAAACTCATTGTTAAGTTTCTAAGCCATGTTTTTAATGCTGTTTGTATTATTGACAAGCATTTGGGTAGATGAGTTTTGTCCTATTTGTAAGGGGTTGTAGAAACTGGGAGATGATTTTTTCCTCGAATGTTTGTGCCTTCTCTGATCAAAATTTTAGTTACCGAAGGCTTTTACTTCTCAGAGACTTGGTCCCTTTAAGTTTGTTTAGAATTTAGTTTTCTAGAGTAGTCTCGGATTTTATTGCTCCTGTTTGTATAAAAAAAGTAGAAGTGATAAAGTATTTGTCCTAAAATATTTGAGGTTTTCTGATGTCCCACTTTTCTTATGGATAATAGAATGAATGTGCATGTTCCTTTTACACAGATGTATCCTTGATAAAATAGACAAATCCTCTTATTGTCACTTTTAGTTTGATACTTTGACAAATGCACTCACTTGGAAGTAAATTTAATATAGTATTTAAAATTGTGTTGCAATTATTATGGGAGTGTAATAACATACTTTGCTTCTGCCCTAGCTGATCACTTTTCATTTTTGGGTTTTTCTTATATCTTGCTTTTCTATTGTAATAAATGAATGAATCTATGACACAAATGGCATTGTATGTAATACTATTAAAGTTTATGTTGCAAAAATGCCACTATTTGCCATTTTCAATTTGAAAGTGTCTTTTTAGAAAGTGTAATTGTTGTAAAGGTAAAACTAATGTGTGTGCCTCTCAACAATGTGAGGTGTGGGGATGTTCTCTATAGATTTGTAAACTGGATGTAACCATCAAATCAAATTATAGCATATTTGATTTTACCTATGAAATGCTTAACTTGGGGTGCAAAAATGTTAATGGCTTTTGCATCAGAACGGTTGATTGTTATAATGTCTATTGGAAAGCTAACTCAGTCTTTGTTGTGCAGGACAAGTTCTGGTAATCATTTCACTGAAAAAGAGATTTTAGGATTGGCAGCTGGGGTTGAATCAAATTCAAATCATCCTGTTGGAAAGGCTATTCTGGAAGCTGCTCGGGCTGCTGGATGTCAGAATGCAAAGGTACTCCCTTGTATTTTTGTGCAAGAGGCTATACTGCTATTTAGTGAAAGACAAAAATAATATTGAGAACATACAAAAGAACAAAGAGAATAAATGAAACAGGTAACACAAGCACTAGAAGATAACAAAAAGAATCATACAAGCAACTGGTCTTACTTGATCGGTCAACCCAATCATTGGTGCTGTATTTGAGATTTGGTGTGTCAATACTACTGTGTCGCAGTGCATGCCCCTTAAACAATGTTATTGTTGGTTGTTGTGATGTGATAGTTAATTACAGCTCAAGGTAGTTGCTATCCGGGATGTTTTGGAACATAGTGCATCAATTAGAACAGGGAATTTTAATTGCTATTTTGTGGAAATATGGATAGGAGAGACCCTTTTCTATATTAACTCATTTTTATCTTTTAATAAGTCCATTGGAGAGACCCTTTTATCTTTTATTTTGTTGTGATTTGCTCCGTTTTTATTTGCTACGAGGTTTTTTTGGGGAGTTGGTTCCCCCCTTTTTTTGTACTAGGCTTTTTTTGCAGGCAGCCTTGACCTGATGAATAATATCTTGGGGTTTGTTTTTTCAAAAAAAATTCCATTGGAGGGCTATATTTTTCAACACTCCCCCTCACTTGTCTTCTTTAAGTCCAAGTATTATTTTTGGGTGGATTTGTGGGTCCGTTAGGATCTTTCAACTCTGATGTCATTTTGAAATATGGACATCTAACTCAAAACTAATTGGCAATTCTATGTTAACTCATTTTTATCTTTTAATTAGTCCTTGTGGGACTATATTTTCAAGCATACTTAAACTAGAAACATGTATGATGGAGGTAGGAATCTGCTTTGTATGCATGCACTTGCAATGCAAAACTGAACTTCCTCTCTTTGTCAATAAGACGCTCATCAGACCAGACATGAGCACCATCAGTTTTCTTCATTAGTCTGCTGATTTTGAGTGGTAGCAATCCTTAGTCTATAACAGTCATAAACCTTCTTGTGGCTTGTTTCACACTCCTTTGTAGCCATACTTCCAACTTGTCCGTCCTCGTCACCCCTATCCAATTTTTTCCCATCACTTCCTATAAACCTGCTTTATCCCTAGTTGGATCTATAATGAATATGGAGAAATAACTAAATGGAAATGAGATGGATATGCAACTATTTCTTGGGATAAAAAAGAAACTTGATACCTAAGTAAGTTTGATAGATACAATGTAAATAGTTTTTTCTCCATAGTTGATTTGGTTTATGCAACTGTTCCTTTGGCTTAATCTCTATGGGAACTCTGCTTCCCAAGAATGACAAGTTGGACAATTCTCTGCATGCGTTATATATCCTGTGGTAATGTTAATTTGTAAGACAGGTCAAAATTTCTTGTTCCCAATGCAAGGATCAGAAAATGGATTATGTTTGATTTGTTGTAGATGCGATTATATCATGTGTCATTTGCATGTAACATGCAGAAGAATTGGAGATATCACAAATTATTGGGTCTTCTTTGCTTCTTGCTTGATAGAACAGATTTTGTTAGTGTACTAAGCTGTCATGTGTGCTGTATGCAGGTGTAGATTGCATTTCTTAGATTGTATTTGTCTTCTTTATACATCCTCTATGTGTAAATACCTTATGTTTGCCAATGAAATCAGTCCACTTACTATTATTCCTTGTGTTTTCATATGATATCATGGCATAAGTTTTAAGAGTAGTTTAGAGAAAGATCAAGAGAGGGTAGGAAATCCTAGACATTGTTGGTCACCCTCCTCCCTACTCAAAGTCATAGCCATCGATGCCCTCTCCCTCATTGTAGCAACACCACTAACACTTCCTGTACCACCTATCCCACTATCTTTGTGGACTCTCACTCCTTTCTACCCTGCTCCGCCAACATTAACTTTAGTGCCTAGAATCATCTTAAGGGGGGGTTTGTGTGCACCAGAATTCGGGTGAAATGGAAAGTGAGGGAAAGTTTAAAAAAATGTCATGTTTGTGTAATTTGGAAAGTGAGGGAAAAATTTAGCCATATAAATACATAACATTCTCTCACATTCTCACCTCGCCTCTTTGAATCATTTGAAATCCCTAACATGATGTGACCCTCATTGATCTCCAGCAGGCCTCTGCGACCCTTGTGAACCCTTGCGATCTCCAACGCGATGCAACCCTCGTCGATCTTCAACAGGCCTCTACGACCCTCGTGAACCCTTGTGATCTCCAGCTTGATGTGACCCTTGCGATCCCCAGTAGGCCTCCACGACCTTCGTGATCTCCAACAAGCCTCTGCAACCCTTGTGAACCCTTGCAATGTCCAACCCTCGCGATCTTTGTCCAACGACTCTGCCCTTGCACCCAAGCACTCCACCCCTCGATGAAGCTCGAAATCTCCCCTCTTTGCAATTGAATTTTTTGGGTGTATTTTCTGTATGTGTTGATTTTTTGTTTGCAGTTGCTTGCATGCATTTTTTGTGTTGATTTATTGTTCACCATTTTTTGTGTTGATTTGTTGTTTGAAGTATGGTTACATGTAAAAGATGGGAACATAGATTTTTTGTTGTATGAACAATGAACAAGCTTAATGTTTGTTCATTTTCCCATTATTGTTATCCCGTTGGTAACTTTTGTTGAGACAGCTTTTGCTAGTAATCTGCTAGTGGATCCTTGCTTTCACACCATTGTTATTGCTAAATGTTACTTTTTATCACTATGAACTGCGTTATGTCTGCTTTTTAATTTTTATAAAATAGCACTCCTGTAATTTTGAAGGTGCTGAACATTTGAGGAACTAAAACTTGTAACATTAAAATGAGGGTTTTTGGTCATGCTTTATGTGCAATTGAAGTATCCTTTGCATATGCACATTCACCCCGTTTTAGGTGATTTGAAGTATACCTATCCCACAAGCTGTTGACTTTTTTTTGTTATCATTATTGCATGACGTCACTTATGAATAAGAGAAAAAAGATTGTTATAATTTATTTGTGATTGCAAAGTGGACAAGAAATTTATTTGTGAATATCTTTTGTTTGACTATTAATGTTTGATGTTTGGTATAACTACTTTTAAATTTATCATAGGATATGACTACTTTAGATAGTAAAAAAGGAGGACGAAGTTATTTTAATTGGAGTTCAAAAGCTAAAGGAACTATTTTAGATCTTCTTTGTTAAGAACTGAAAGAACTAAATACAAAAACCGTTGATAGAAAAATAAAATCAGAAACATGAAAAGCTGAAGACATAACTAATTGAAAAAATGTTGTTTAATTAGTTATTGAAAGATATAACTAATAAACGGGTAGCCAAATAACAAGAAAAAATGTTGATAGTCGCATGAAGACATGACAACAATTGTACAAGAATTATAAAAAAAGCTTTTGAACAAGAAAAGATGTTCAAAAGCTTGGTCGTCAATTGTCGAATTGTTTACTAAAGTCACTCTCTTAAATCTCAACCATCTTTGTGGCAATAACCCATTAAGGTTTGTTTGCCACCAATGGAAGGAAGATGGAGGAAGAAGGGTACAGGTAGGAAAAGAAAAAAAAAGAAAAGAAAGAAAAATGTGAAAAAAAAAAAAAATCAATAAAGAAAGAAAGAAAGAAAAAGGGAAAAAAAAGAAAGGAGAGAAATAAAAGATATTATATACAAGTCATGTTAAAAATATTATAATAAAAGTTTGATATTTTTAATTTTTTAAAAAATTTATGTTTGCTTATGAATAACATTTTTTTAAAAATTTATGTGAAGGTTATACTAAGAAATTTTGTATGATGCATGTTTATATGTAAATGACACCGTACTTAAAGAGATAAAGTCTATTGGGACTTAACTAGAGTTCAGAATAAGCTTTTCAAGTATGTATGAGGATGGGGTTAGACACCTCACATGCCCAACTTGTTAATATCTTAAGTTGTCCAAAAGATGTTAGTTTATATGATGCATTTGTATATTTAAGTGTAAAATGAGTGAAGTAAGGATTTGGGCCCAATGTAACCCAAGGAAGCATTGAGCCTTTAGGCCCAAGAAGAAAAAGGCTAAAGAAGCCTAGAGGAAGGCTGTGAATATTTCCACACTTGTGTAATGGGTTGAAAATCAGCTTATTCTAAATGGATCTATAGAATAAATCTAAAAAGTCATCCAAGCAAGATGCATTTCCGATTTTTGCTGTGTGAATCAATTGATTAAATCATATTTAATAATGCAATTATTTATGATGCATGACTTACCATTCCTAACTGACCCCTTGATATAGATCAAGGTGATTAATGCGATCTAAATGATGCATGACTTACCTTTTCTAATGTGCCACCTAATTTAGATTAGAGTGAATACATGCAATCCTAGTCATGATGCATGAGCATAAATAATGCATGTTGATTAGACATAAAGCATAAATAAACACACATTGTCATATGATTGCATATGAAAAAGAAAAGAAAAGAACCCAATAAATGAGTACAATGAAATTAACAAGCAAGGTACCTCAAGCATGATAAGCGTAATATAATATGAAATTTTGAAATAAACTTGGCAATTAACTTGGGAAAAGGCTTGCCTTCTCTTGGATTGACTAAACTAGTGGTGTCAAATAGACTTACCGTTCACAACATTGGGTACATCTGGGATCATTGGAGCTCACTGGAGGCCACCTCTAGCCATCAGAGCTTGCCAAAGGTCGAGGGGAGAAAGCTCGGATCTTTGATCCAAGGACGCTAATGGATTCGGTGAGGCGTGGGCGAGGTTGCCCAAGAAATAGGACTCTTGTGGTGCAAGCCAGAATCTATATTTGTAGAGCATAATCCACCTTTTTGGGATGCTACTTTAGATTCAGTTCAAGATGTTGGGAGGTATTGAAAACTAAATGGAAAACTAATATATCTTACTATTATGTGTCCTGAAATATCTTATGTTTTTGGACTCTTACGTCAATTCATGCATGAACACTAGATGGTTCACTAGAATGGGGCCATCTGAGTTCTATCATATATTAAAGGTAATCCTAGCAAGGGACTAATTTACTCAAGACATGGACATTTGCATATCGTAGCGTACTTAGACTCTTAATATGGAGGTGGCAAAATTGATAAAAGATCCACCTTGGGCTATGTGGATGGTAATATTTGTCACTTGAGAAGTAAGAAACAGAATGTAGTGTCTAAATCCAATGTTGAAGCTGAGTATAGATCCTTGTCACATATAGTTAGTGAAATGATGTGGATGAAATCTCTTCTAGTGAAACTTAGTGTGAAAGTTCATTTGCTTTTGGCATATGCATTGTGATAATCAAGTAGTAATTTACATTGCTAGCAATCTAACTTTTCATGAGCATACCAAGCACATTAAGATTAATTGTCACTATATTTGAGAACTTGTTATTGTTGGAACTATTACTACTCCATTCTCTTAACAAATTGTAGATATTTTCACCAACGGACTTAGTTCTAGTATGTTTAAGGATTTATGTCACAAGTTGAGAATGTTTAATGTGTATGCTCCAACTTGTGAGGGAGTGTTAGGAGCTTGTATAATTGGGTCATAGTTGGATCTTAGGATCTTAGTGTGGATATCTATGTATATATATTGTAATCTTTCTATAGTAGTGAATTAGAGGGTCATTATCCCACTGAACACTAAATAATGTCCGGATATGTGTGCTATTTATCTTTACAAGTAGAGATGCCTTGGTCTTCTCCAGATGCCAATTCTGAGATTGCAATTCTTTACACTTTGTTCTATATCATGCTTCACAACAGATTGCCAGTGGGACATTCAGTGAAGAACCTGGATCTGGTGCCACAGCCATCGTAGAACAAAAGAAGGTCATCATTGGAACATTGAGCTGGCTTGAAAAGTATGTTTGGCAAACCAATGTTTTCTATATTTCTGTGTATGATCAAAATGAAATGGCCATTTTGAAAGAGTTAATGCAAGGTATCCAGCATTGCTATTGTGCTAGACTTTGGTCCAATGAAAAAGCAACATGTGTTGGGCTTTGGTGGACATCTAGATGCAAATTTGTGAAAGCATGAAAATCCTGAATGGTCAAAAATTGTTAATTTCAGTATGATATTTTAGGATAACCTAAAACTAATCAATAATGCACATTGAGAAGTAATTTAGTTTTAGTTTTGAGGCATTTATGATGCTCAAAACACAACATACTTTGAAATTAGTGTGTCAGAATACAAGAAATTATTTAAAATACAGTAATAATGTTCTAAAATCAGTAAAAAATTGGAAAATTCTTTGGTGATGGATTCCTTGCTATGAAAACCTTAAAGTATAAAAACTGTAGTTTTACACATACAAATTGAAAAAATACTTAAAAGAGTGAACAAAAATGGAAACATACCTTGGATGGTGAGACAAGAAATGTTTCAATGAGGCATAGATCCTAGCAAGGAAGAGAAAATAATTTTAATAAATTTTATTTTGTTGCTCAAAAAGGAGGTCATGATTCTCGGGTTCTATTTTATGCATGATTACTCACAATGTGCCTTACTCATCAAGGTGGGTGCTTAGATGCCTAGGTGTGATTTGGTCATATGCCTGGACTGCCTTCTCATATTGTTTTAGTTAGGAAGATCTTCTATCTGGTTTTTAATTAAATATATACATTTTTAAGGGTTTTCATTGCAAAAAACTTACATATTTTTGATGAAATATCACCAAGTATATATAATTATTGAAATATAAAATCATACATATTTCTGAAATGTACACATTAGTATTGTTACACTTTGCATTTTGATGTTATCCTAAGAATATTTATGTATTTCAACCTTATTTAGAAAATTTTAGTGTTTAAAGTATGTGTAATTATAACTAGATATTTATATGGGCACCTAGGCAACCAAAGCATCCTTCCTTTCTGCCCAGGTGCCTTAGCTCCTCAAGAAGTATGCAATATGCTATATGGACTCTTTAGACAACAATATGCAACATTATTCGGTCTTTTTCTGTTTTTGGCCAATAGTATCTAAAATGAAATTTTGTTTTGTGCTTCAACAGACATGGAATTTATCAAATCCCAGCTCTAGATGCAGAAGAATTTATAAATCAGTCAGTTGTATATGTAGGAGTGGATGATAGGCTAGCTGGTGCGATTTACTTTGAGGATAAGATCAGAGAAGATGCATTTCAAGTGGTACAGTCCTTGTCTAAGCATGGCATTGATATATACATGCTCTCTGGTGATAAGAAGAACACTGCAGAATATGTGGCATCTACTGTTGGTATCCACAAAGACAATGTAAGAATTATCTTCTGATATAAGAATGTGCGTTTTTGGGTACTTTCGTGTTGTTGAGAGGGAAAATACTGACTGTTCTCACATAAATGATTCATTATCAGCAATGTGACGTGTTTATAATGACTATTGTTGCTCGATTATGTTAAAGAAAAGATACAAAGAATAATATGAATTAAAATTCACCTAGGTCATGTACTTTTCTACTTAACAAGTTGATTTCTCTATTTTGATCCGTAGGTAACCTTTGAACACATTACCTCGACTAAATATTCAGGTTTGGCATGTTGGTGACAGTACATATTTTTTTTGATTTAGTGGGGCCGGTCTTTGTTTTTATTTCAATTTCTCAAATAAAAATTTTGTAATAGGTTGTCACATCTCAATCCTAGACCCTTTTGGCACATGGACGATTGTTATAGATTTTCCATTTCCCACTATGGAAAAATATTTAAGCCATAAAGTACTTTAGCATTCACTTTAGCCATGTAAACCCACCACACATTTCTCAGGCAATATAAGATCATTCCGTAGTAACATAGATGTTACAATAGTTGTCTTCAGTATAAAATAAATGAGTTTGGAGGCTACATGGGTTAATAGAAATACAAAGTTTGAACTTTCTTAATCACGAAATTATACTGTGATGATCTTAATCCATCACTCTCAAGGTTTGGATAGTTTTATATATATATTTTATTTTAAATCATCTTCTATATCTTTGAATGCATTTAATTGAAAATTAACTTGTGCTATAGACTTTCGTTTGGTGAACTCTATGCAAATAATAACTAATAAATGCTTAACCATGTATATTATGATGTAACCTGGCCATCCATTCTGTTAAGGTTGGTTGGCAGATCCTTTTGGGCATTGTAAGGAGCCTAATGATCATCATATAAGCACAATTACTCCAACTGAAGAAGTTATCATATATTAACCGTATGGTGTGGCAATATTCATATCTGATGCTTGATTTACAACCATTGGAGAGATGATTGATATAAAAGCAAAAATTTTCCATTTAACAATAGAGATGTAGCAAAAACAGTCAACAAACTTCCATAAATATCTAAACATATTGAAAACATCAACCAAGTTTAGTGTTTCCTATGCTACATTTATTTAAATATTCGAGATATGTAGTGTGTTCATATTCTCTTTTATTTATGCAATTTGTTCATTTGTACGGCAGGTTCTCTCAGGAATCAAACCAAACGAGAAGAAGAATTTCATTTCTAAGCTTCAAAGAGAACGAAAAGTAGTTGCTATGATTGGGGATGGAATTAATGATGCAGCAGCATTAGCTTTATCAGATATTGGGATTGCTATGGGTGGAGGTGTTGGGGCTGCTAGTGACGTGTCTTCAATTGTGCTGATGGGAAACAAGCTATCACAGGTGTCAACAAGTTTTTTCTTTTTCTTTTTTTGCTTTAGTATTCCCTTATTTTTCATTAAGAAAAAATAGTTAATGCCTTTTTTATACACTTGTGTCAATATTATAGTGATTTTTGTGAACTATTTCTTTCCTTTTTTCAGACAGTAACTACTGGATCAAAAAAGACATCATTTACCAATCATTGACATACCATTTTGGAATTCAGACCTGCAGCTACTTTTTGGTGCAGAAAGGACATACTATGACTGCCAAATGGCATACCATTCATCCTTTAGAATCTAGGGCTCATGTTGAACGATGTTTTGGAAGTCAGACCTGCAGTTACTTTTTGGTACAGAAGAGAGAGAAACGAGTGCATGTCTCACACATGATTCCCGAGGGGAGCACTCCTCCTGGATGCTCAACCAAACGCATCCTTAGGCACCCTTTTGGCTCCCCGGTTGCTCCTTTCGACAGTTAGGCCTTTAATGGCTCACTTTGAGCGTTAGTGCCACTTCAGCCTTCAAGTCTCCTTTTTCACGTCAGCCCATATTATGATCACATCAATGTCCCATACTACTGATGGAGGATTATTTGGTCATGTCTCCTTATAGTTCGTAACAAATGATGATGAACTTTCATTGGGACAGTCAAATTGGTTGCCTCTATCATTTTACTTGGATTAACTAGGATTTTTGGGTAGCTCTGTTAGTTTTCTAATTAGGTGGTATAGATTTACGGCTGAATTTTGTTATGAACCGGAAGAAACCATTGTGTGATTTTAATAGTGAGTTTTATCCGTTCAATGAGTGATTCTAATAATGACTTTTAGCCTTTCCATGTAATGTTGGGTTTTAATTGGCTTGCTTTTTGGTGGAAAAACTATCAAGTTCAGGTTGAGGTAATGTACATTTTGATTGTTTTGAAAGTTTAGGAATTAGAAGGGTCTTACTTTGATCATCACTTATCAGGTATGCTTGGAGTGCCATTAGATACATAGGGTTGAATATGAAGCAGGGGCACTGTTATTTATTATCTTGGTCTTGTGAATCATTGTGCAATGGATCCCTAGTTTTGGATCAGATGGTGAATCTGATGCCACAAACAATGAGCTCTCTAGGATGTTTTGTGTTATTCAGATATGTTATCTTTTTTTCCATCATCATCTTCTGCTTGACTTGGTTTCTTTGTTCTTGCTTGTTGAGTTTCAATGAAAATTTCCTTCTTCTGATTCCTTTAAAATCTGGGTGTTCATTCTTTTTGATATTTTTGGTCTTGAGTGCGATACTTTTCTTCTAAACAGTTGTATGGTCTTTTTTCAATTGGTAAATGGGCATACGATATTGAATTATGGTTATGCTATGAATTTGCTAATGTTGAACAAGTTCAAATGTCATTTATAAAATATTATTTAGGCTACAAGTATTTCTTGTGAGCAACAAACACTTGTATGCAATGTTCTCACCTGCTAATGGTGAGATCAAACTTTTTCATCAAACTATGGAGCTTTTCTGGCATTTAGCTGACTCTTCAAGGGAAATAACACCATAGATCCTTGATATTTACTCTTAACATTGGTCATTGAATTTCTATAATAGGAAGGGATCGATTCAAAGGAATCTGTGCATGCAGTCTTCAGATTTCATTCAAAAAATCATAGACCATAAATACAAGCTAAATAAAAAAGAAGGGAATCTTCTTTGTATTGTCGCATCTACAATTGCCTGAGTAGGTGTAATGGAGCCCATAGATATAGCCATTTTACAAGAAGGAATGGTACCAAAGTAATTGTCATATCAGTAATGTTATAGAAGTAGACTTATACTTGACACTTGAGTTTGTATATAAGAGCCTAGAGTTAAGAAATGAGGGTGTAGAGATCTTTGAATCTACTACAATGGCAAAATGGTTAGAACAAGACATGAAAGATTGCATGACTATTAACCCTCAAATTAATTTGTTTAATAGGATGAAGTATATGAAGAGTAGAACTTATATGGTTGCTTTAATCTTTATCAGAACTATTTACGAAAGATTTGGACATGATTTAGAATTGTCCATCTTTGTCAAAATTGCAACTTATGTAGTGCTGAACCGAATTTAGGTGAACTAGTATAAAGTCTTCATCTCAAAGATCACTAGTATTAAGAAGAAATTATTTTATGGTAATTTTATTTATCAATTGGTGTCAAACTCTTCTGATTTATCATCTTGGGTAGTAAAGAAATTGAAGTCCAGAGTACTGACTGCAAAGGATCTAAAACAGCTTTCAAAAGAAGATAACTTGGCACCTCAAATTCATGAACTTGTTGATTTTGATTTAAATTTAAAGAACTATTGTTCATTGCATTTTGTTCAATAAAAGACTGTTCTACAGATTGAGTTGGTTGTTGGCTTGGGTTTTTCTATGAAAAATTAGAATGGTTCCTCCACCTAAAATTATAAGTAGGATTGAAATTAGAGTTATTACGTTAATTATAGAATAAGACATTAATATCTTCAGATTCATGTAAAATAAGACATTTCTCTACAACATGACCTATGACAAAGCTAACTTATACATTTAGGCATGTTAGACTCAATCTTTTGCTTAAATTGTAATTCATCAATTTTGTGCATCAAGCTATCAATTTTAGCTTTTAAGGCAACATATGGTTCAACAATATGTACTTCCCTAGGGACAGAAATTTGTTCCTGACTCACTTCAGCAGCATTTTCCCATTATATAGTTATTTTGGCCAAATCTTCTAAGAACTTTTCAAGCATTATCTATTCCTTGGTTCAGAAATCCATCTTGGAAAATATTTCTGTTTACAATTTAAAATTTCTTTCTTTCTTTTAATTGTAATATGCATTGGATAGTATTTTCCTAGAAATTTAGAACAAAATTGATTCCAGTTAGTGATAGAATTTAGTTGTAAACTATATAACTATCTTTTTACAATATCTTTTAAAGCAAAAAACATATACCTTAGTTTAATTACATCAATAGACATGTTTAGTACTTTCAACATATTGCAAACTTCATTAAATTCTTTTAAAAATTAATAAACATCTTTTTTTTCAAATCCATGAAATTTTGGTAGCTGGTTAATATAATTGGAATTTAATTCAAATCTGTCATTAACACATTCAGGAAGTGTTATATAGGAATGTTCATCTATTAAATTAGGATAAAACATGCTACCTATTGTTATTCTCTAGGTTCTTGCTGTAGGGCAGTCATAATTGTTGTTCTTCTTGTGGGTATTTGGACTAACCTATGAGATGAATCCCTTGACTAACCATTTAAGTATAAAAGAAAATTTGCTTGTGTACCATCATTAGGTAAGCTTTGACTTCCATTTCATGCTGTTATGTAACAGGTACATTTGTTTACAGTAATATTACAACTGTAGTGAATGATGTATGAAATTTCGTAATTGCTATAAAATTGCAACAAGGGCTCAAACAGTTTTTGAGCACAGCACAATAAAGAAGTTCCAAAATAACATAAAACATTGCAAATGTTTAACAATGGAATATTTGAAATAACTCATGAATAGTTTTGTTGGTAAATTTGTTTACCTGTGAACTAATTCCGTGGATAAACAAAAAATGCTAAGCACAAAATTGCAAAGTATTTACACAGAGAATTAAATCATGCAACCACACTAAAGAAGCAGACATGATTAATTGATGAATCAGTTCACATTGCAACCTTCATCTGACAGTTGGATTTTGTAATAATATAGATTATCTATTGTACAATAAATTAAAGTATCTCCATTGATTAGACAAAAAACTCTTATCTTTCCTTCATATGTCATGTCAGATTGTTCGAGATCTTCCAGTTGTAATTCTATGTAGACCCGACTCTATTCTCATTTTTCAATATTCTGTACCCTCCAGATTTCAAATTTCATCTCATTATCCTACTATTGAATTAAGCTAAGAGATGCAAGTTCTCTATTAGTTCCTCCAAATAAGGCTAATTCAACTATATCATAAAATGAAATTGCCATTGCACCCATAGGTCGTGGGATAAGTAGGAGCTTAACTGATTTATATTTGATATTGATGATAATGATCGTGAGCTCATTAATATATTGAAGTGTACAACTTGTTATGAAGTAAATGACACTATCAATAATCACATAATTCCTATTATTTGTTGATCTTCCTTTAAAATAAACTTCTCTGACTGATTGTCATTGGTGTTTATCAAAATGATAGACCAACAAAATAATTTGTGCATAGTCCTTTTATCATAACCCTTAAATGTTAGAACTGCACATGAATCAAGTAAGATGCTTATCTTTGTTTGGGTTTGGGAGTATCAGTTCTACATTTGTAACAGAGTTTTTTATCTTAATGTCAGCTCTGTAAGAAAAATATTCTCTATAAGACCTGTAAACAATTATTTCATTATCACATCCTAAAATATTATAAACTCCATCTAATGATGTAAGTGGAATTCCTGTCTCAGAGTCAATTCCATGATAAACATATTTTTCCGGAAGTGTATCATATGAAATCACTCCATTGACTGTATTTTTCATTTTATATGCTTGGCGTGAACAAAAGTAATGCTTTGAAATGAATGCACGTACACTCTTACACAACTTAATTTACACAACATAAAGCCAGCTCGTGGATTTAGGCATTTTTAGTGTAATATACTTAAATGCATGCGAACTGAAATATAGAATGTTTAAGAATTAAGAAGAATTAAGTATTTGGAATTAAAACTCACTTGATAGAGTCTTTCAGTTCAAAATTTGAATAATGTATTAAAAGACTATCTTTTTAATCCAAATATTGTAAGTAGAGAAGAAATTAAAGTTAATGAAAATTCTCTGGAAATTACAAATATAAAAATTGATTAAAGAGTATTCTAACGATTATTTGGAACGGAGCAACTGTGACATTACTTAAAAAAAAATTTAATTAATTATTCATTAATTGAATGCACCAATTTAACTAAGCACAAATCAAAAACTATTCCTATGAATAAATTTGTACTTACACACTAATTACATTTAAACCTGTACATTTGCAATGAAATTAAAATATTTCGAACACATTATTAAGAATTGATTTTAAAAAGTTCAAACAACTTTGAGTATTTATCCTGGGATGATAAATTAGAATTATCATCTCAGTTATAATTATATTGAGAATTAGCATTAAGTCCTTTTAAATCATGTTGTGAAGAGTAATTAAATTTATAGGTGAATAATCTCTTCTAACATAATTAGAATAATTATAATCTTTATAAATAGTCCCTGGAATAAACCTATAATCACCTCAATATGAGTTATATGAGTCTATTATGAAATTCAGAATTTCAATTAAAAATACTTCTCTACTCTAGAATAGCAATAAGACTTTCAGATAAAATTTAATAATAGTCAATGCAAATAAATTCTATTGCAGTCCTAACTAACCCCAAATGCAAGAAATTAGTCTCCCCGACAATGTCAAAAACTTGTTCGAACTTTCTGAAATCAATTCTTAATAATGTGTGTTCGAAATATTTTAATTTTACCGCAAGTGCACAGGTTCAGATATAATTAATGTGCAAGTACGGATTTGTCCACATGGATAATTTTTAATTAGTGTTTAGCTAAATTGGTGCATTCAATTAATGGAATAATTAATTAAATTTCTTTTTAAATAATGTCACAATTACTTTGTTCCAAACAATCGCTAGGATGTTCTTTAATCACTTTTTATATTAGTAATTTTCAGAGAATTTTCATTAACTTTAATTTCTTCTCCACTTAGAATATTTGGATTAAAAAGATAATCTTTTAATACATGATTCAAATTTTGCACTGAAAGACCCTATCAAGTGAGTTTTAATTCCAAATACTTAATTCTTAAACATTCTATATTTAAATTTGCATGCATTTAAGTATATTACATTAAAAATGCCTAATGCTCATGGGTAAACATCTTTATCCGTGAGATATCTCGTGGTAAATGGAATAAAAGTGAGTTTCAAATGTCAAATAGTACGATTCGAAATTGTTGAAATTTCTAAGAATTGTTTGCTTGTATTTTTATTCTTTTTATCTTAAACTATGACAAACAACATAAAACATAAAACAAAATACATTACGAAAAACTTACAGAAATAAAATAAAACACTCAACATTACATCAAATATAATATCATTCTCTCAATATCGAAACAAATATGATAAGATAGGTGAATGTAAAAGTGAATAAAAAGGAAAAGGAAAGAGCACCTAATACTCCACTGCAATTTTTACCATTCAAAACTTGCTCAGGTTAAGTACTCTTTGTCTTTACTTTCAGTCCACCAGGTCGTTAAGCTGGTGAGCTTTCCTTTCGACCTTGAAATGAGATTTTGGGTATGACTTCGCAATTACATTAAGGAACAAATGAGGAAATAGTTGGTACCAAAAGTCTTTCCTTCAAGGATACGCTTAGGTAGAAAAAAGAAGAAGCAAATATACTAAAGAATTGGTAAGAGAAGAGGTTATCAATTTCCTCTCAGAAGAAGTGAGTGGGTGGAAGATGGAAATGGAGGAGATGGAGAATGTTTTATGAATGGTGCTTAGATGAAGGAGGGGGGCTAGGGGGCGGTTGGTTTCATGGCTACGGGTTGTTTTATTGATTGAGGGAGTGACAGTTCACTAGCTAGCAGCTAGCAAGAATGTGATGCACATCTGGATATATAAGATCGTTTCATGTAAGCTCACTTCTTTATCTTGTTCATTCACATTCTTTATGATCGAGTATCAGCTAAATTCAATTTCTTAGTTCTACTCTTATATGAATTTTCTTACAAATACTTATTAAAGAATATCCTTTATGAAGCACATCATATTACATAGAAATAATTCATCATATTTTATCATCTACTATAATTGTAATTACTATTATATCAATGAAATTCATCGCACAAAGAAAACAATACACAGGTCTGTGGTTTAACCAGTTTACCCATGGAGTAAGTTCGTGGTTTAATCACGATTTTTTTCTATAAATTAATGAATTTATTGGCAACCTAAATAGTTGATTATTAATCAATCATTTCCTTTCCAGTGAGTAATCACCACAAATGTAATTTACGACTTAAAACTTAATTCATATATCATTAAAGTAAATAAACGTGCATAATGCTTAAAAACATAGTTAACTTTGCAATCATTATTACTCAATGCAAAATACAATTAAAACTCAGTAAAACGCATAAATTAATATTCATAAAATGCATAATTTTGAGTCTGAACAAGTTCCCCATACTTAAGTTTTGTTAGTTATTTAGCAAAATACTAAAATAAGACTATAAAAATTATGAAAGTAATAAAAATTACTAAATAAAATTAACTAACTATATTAGGCCACTTTCATAGAGAACATGACTACATTTAGCAGGTGCAACAAGCCTTTAAACCCCTAGGTTACCTTAGTGGCGGAGTTGTGTCTCTGAAGGGCTTTCAGTGGATACACCCACAAAGTCCAGAAAGAAATAAAAAAAAGAAAGAGAAAAGAAATAGAATCAACCAAAGGATCATTTGAATCACCTGTTACTATGAAAATTTCAAGGGAATGAGGTGGCTCAGTCTTACAATACTCTCTCTCATTACCCTTAAATTGAATAGACTCTTTAAAATGTGAACAAGGAGTCACCTATTCATAAGAATCACCTGTCTTGTGCAAGCAAGAGGAAGCCATACCTTCACCTCTCTCAATTAGGAATTAAATCATTTAAAATAGGCACAAATCTCACCAACAAAGATGGGTAATATAAGATATTTCCTTCCTTCAAAAGATATTAAAAAATGCTTTAGTCAGTAGATAAGTGATAAGACAATTAATATCCCATCACTCAAAATGCTAAATTATTGTTTACATTCCACTTCATCCTTACATCGGACTTCGAATATTTCCCTTTTTTTACCCAAATTGACATTAATTCCTTGATTTTCTTTTTTCTTTTTCTTTTTTTCTCTTTTTTTTTCTTGTTTTTTTCATTGATTTTTTTTTCCTTTTTTTTTAAACTGCTTATTGTACGTTAACTGTGTTTTTAAGTATTATGCATGTTGATCGAACTGGGATGCTAATTCTATAGATTGTTCAAATTGGGATGCTAAATTATTGTTTACATTCCACTTTATCCTCACATCCCAAGTGACTTTGAATATTTCCCTTTTTCTACCCAAATTGACATTGATTCCTTGATTTTTTTTTTCAATTGATTTTCATTTTTTTTTAAATCGCTTATAACACATTAAAACTATCCAAAATTATTTTCCATTAATAAAACATGAATACATAGAATAATGACATAACTAGTATTGCAATTTTGAAACTAATAAGTGACATTTAATCGGTTAGTTTTAATACCTTATATCTCCATAATCTAATTCTCAAAGAAACTTTATGGTATATTAAAGCTCATACCTTTGTTACCTTCTTTTATATATCCTTTAATTCAGAGAAGTTTAGAAGATATCTTAGAATAATTCTCACCAGAATGAAAGATTTGTCATAACATGTTATTTTTATGGTGGCTCTTGACATAGATTTATCTCTTCACACAAATGGGGTAATGAGAAAGGAAAATAATTTACTTTAGAAAAATTAAGTTAATAAGGTATTAATTTAAATGAAACAGGAAGATTCAACGCATTGCATAATTTAATTTGAAATTCATCTCCTCAAGGGCAATAGGTTACTTTGAATTGACTCTGGAAATTCTCCTCTTAATATGATAGGGTCTTCCCATTAATCTTAATAGCAACATTTGAAATTTACATTCTTTTAAGTTTTGTTCTCGAATAAAAATATAAAAGATATTAAAGACGCAAAAATCAAAAATATCATAAATATTTCAAAAATTTTCAAACTACTTAAACTTTTCTCTCATACTTAAACTTTGCATTGTCCTTAATGTAAATGGAAAAGTCCAGTATAGACAGGGAAATTCATGATGCAATGAATATAATAATAAACACACCATATCAATCATGAAAATATGATGCATGTCAAATAATACATTGAATTCAACAAGATAAGTCATTTGAAATACATAAGTAATGCTCAAGGAATTGAATACAATTACTATGTACCAATAAAAAGTGATAAGGATGTGATATATTTTTTTCTTTACTCACAGAAATAGTATAATCGAAATAGAAACAGTGCCTATATATATGTTTATTCTTGTGGAGTTGGCAAGAAAATCAGATGGTTTATAAACAGACACCACTAAATTGCAGTCTCATTGATTTAAGTTGTGTGGTGTTGTTCATCTCCTTCATGAGTTATGTACCTATCAGGTAAATAGGGATTCTAAACAGATTGACTTAGAAGAGCACCATTATTTCTTAGATTAAGTAAATTAAATATTTGGTTCAGTTATGTTTTGATTTTTTTAATAGCTTGATCATGAGTGGTAATTTGAGAATTGAACTTTAATGTTGTATCTACTCTTTGTATTAAGTGTATTAATTGTCTTTCAATATTTTAATCATGAATTTGTTGATTTTGATTTAAATTTAATGAACTATTGTTCATTATATTTTATTTAATAAAAGGTTGTCTTACTGATTAAGTTGGTTGTTGACCTAAGTTTTCTTGTGAACCCATATATGCACAGAAGTGAGTGATGGGATATTAATTCTAATAAATCATTCCTCAATGGTAACTGCAAATGAAGTTGTTGAAGTTCCACTCGCTCAAACATAACTACACGTGGAATATCCAGTAGTTTGTATTACATTCTGTGGAAGTTTGTCTTTCCTCTCAAGACAAATTATATGGCTAAACTTTACTGCTGCGATGCCTTGATGTAGGTGCTTGATGCATTGGAGTTGAGTAAACTTACTATGGGAACGGTGAAGCAAAATCTTGGTTGGGCATTTGCATATAACATTGTAAGTGATGTTATCCATATTTATCATAGAATTTATCAAGATAATTTTTTCTGATCATTTTTTCACAAGTCAATAGGTCATTTCTTGCTTTATTATCTCCAATATAATAATGTATTAGGATGGCATCATCATGCATTAGACCTACTACTGCAGTCATGTTGTACCGCAGTTTGTTTGTCATATACAAATACTCATCATTTTTCATGTTTAGTGTTAACAATAATTCATTGAGAGTCACACTTAGGCCTACATCCATAGTGTAGTACAGAACACTGGTCTTTGTTGAAATTTTATTTAAAATTATCATGGAATGTACATCACATTTTCGAATCACGTTTTCTACAACTGATCTTCCCATTCTACGCACAGGTTGGGATTCCTGTTGCCGCTGGATTATTGCTGCCTTCAACTGGTACGATGCTTACTCCATCAATTGCTGGAGCACTGATGGGTATCAGTTCGGTAGGGGTGATGGCCAATTCTTTGTTTCTGAGACTCAAGTTGGGTTCAAAGAGAAAACCAATCTACACCTTTGACATAAATAAAAAGCTGGGCATTAATCCAGATGCTATCTTGGATGTTAGTGAACTGGAGAAGCCTGCTGTGAAATGGAGAAGCCCCTAACTTGGGACCATAAATCCATTTCTTTGTTATGACAGCCAGCAACAATATGCCAAAGTCAACACTAGAGAGGGTTAGCGTAAAAAATGGGCCAGATGGTTCTAGAGATGAGTGGCGAATGATGTGGCACACATCATTCACTTATTTGGCATTAAGCAAATGGCTTCTGTTTCATGCTCTGTTGTTCAGGTGGTATATAGTCTCAAGCCTAATCCCAAGCAGATCTCAGCTTGCCATTTGTCAACATTCTAATCTTTCCACTTGCTAATTTGCATTTGGTAGTCAGTCTGTTTCTGTTATGCATTGTTCAAGCCCAACGTGTGCGTTTATTAAATTTTATTACATTTTTTTGCAATTTTATTCTTGACATGGAATCTGTAATCTGTAGTGATGAACACAACTGCAATTTTTTATGGTTGCGACTTCCTCTGCAATAATTTTTTTTCTTTTTTTCAACTTTAGTTGTACATCCAACTTGGCCTGTGGAGGTGAACTTATTTATAATTGGTTTCAAGTTTGGATAAGAGAGGATTAGCATTAGGTAGACTATCAGTTATAAAAACTTGCTTTAGCGACGTGTTGAAAATAATGTATTGCATACCTTGGATGTAACTCTTTAAGTTTGGGGTGTTGTATTGATGTGTGAATGTAGATGAAAATGAATAAGGGTTTTTATATCTCAATTGATGGGTGTGGGTAAAAAAGTTAGTCTAAAATATCAAATTTAGGTTAATAATGTGGAATATGAGAACCTTGATTAGTAAGAGTATGGAATTGAGTATAATGATAAGAAGGAAAATTTACATATTATGCCGGTAAGAATATAATTGTTAGGAAAAAATCTAGGTTAATTGAAGATAATGATTTTAAATTGAGCCAAATAGGAAAGATAAGCATATGAATGAAGTTGGAATAATAGTAGATAAAAATGAGAAAGGTTTAACAGATAAAGTTGAGGTAATCATTCCATATGTTAATTTAAGGATAGAAGATAGAACTACAAGGATTAAGCTTCTTTTACAAAATAAAATAGTTAGTTTATTAAGTACAAATGTTTCACAAATAGGTTTAAGAGAAATTAAATAGAAATTTTGGGAAGATTTGAATAGTTTAGTTTAAGGCTTATCTACTGGTGAAAAGCTCTTTAAATTTGAATCTTATATAAATGTGAATTGAAATCTTAGATTGTTTCTTATATAAATGTGAATTGTGAACTTTATTTAAATAACGTGATTGTTTTTGAACAAGACTTGTGTTTTTCATAGATTTTATTTCCATTAAGTCTTTCAAAGATCCTAAATTAGGTGGTAAATCAATTTCTTGAGGATACGACCAGTACTTGTGAAGTATTACATCATATGCATGTACTTGTGGTATATTTAGGCTGCATTTGGTTATGACGGTAAAAATCACTTTTATAGTCATCATGACGTAAATGTTTCTTAATGTACTTTTTTCATTTTTTTTTTTCGTGATTTCTAATCACGTCAACATTAAAAAATATAATTTAACTATAATGTTAAAATAAATACAAACATTAAAAATATATTTACTTATCTCTAAAGTTTGTGAAATACAATATACACAACTATGAAATTATTTTTTGCATTGCCACACGTAAAGAGCAACGTTAAAAATAAAAAACCCACAACTACAGAAGCCCACATGTGACAAAAATAAAATATGCATGCTGATTGAAAATAATCACCGGAAAGAGAGACAAGCGATGCAACATATTTCAGTATGGGATGTAATAAATTTTGACGGAATTGAAAAAGCAGACGTAGAACAACAAGATCGGAAAGCTAGTTTTTCTGTCTGATGAACGCAACTACCAAAACTACTTTTTTTCATTCTCAAAGCTAAAAAGGTTCACACCAAACACAACCTTAGAACTTCAATTCTTTGAATCAACAAGTGGAACAAGACATTACGCCATTGGTTATCCATGTGGTATTCCGTAAGAATTTACAAAGGATCTACCAAAAGACCTAAATAGAATGAACAATCTATACCCACAGACAACTCGAATCACAAATATTCAAATTAACCTGTTGCTATCATTCTCTATCATACTTTAAAAATATATGATGAAAATATAAATTGGTTAAAAATAAATTACTAATATTATCGTACATCTTTCTTATGTAGTGTATCTATAAATGACTTTTAGCATATTTCAAATGTTACCTATTTTACAAACTTTTATTTATATTGAATTAAAATTAACTAAAAATGAACAGTTTAAATTGTATATTCAAAATGATAATAAATATGAATTACCCAGAAAAATAATTTCTGATATTTGTCTTATATTTTTCATATGTATCTGAACAAAAAATTGTATTGATAATAAATTCCAAAAGTTATACAACAAAAACGATTATTTTAAAGCAGAATAAAAAAATACCAAAAATACCACTTGTGATTAGAATTCCATGTTTAAATGAGTACATGGAATAAGTTTGGTTATCTAAAACGCTCCTAGCGACAAATGTTAATTGGAAAGGTAAAAAATTTCCTACATGTGTCCACTGTTATTTTCATCATGTGATCACAAAAACATTTACATGATTTCATGAATGAGTGAAAATACAATAAATCTGAACTCTGAGATGGTAAATTTAATTACAGCATAAGATGGCATCACATATTTATTAGTGAGTGGTGGGGGGGAGGGGGGGGTGTGTCGGAAGTATCATTCATCTTCCTTTTGAGGCGCCAAGTATAGCATACCACAAATCGAGGCCAGAATGAGGAGGAATCCGAGTATTTTGCTGGATGAAGGTGAGACACCATTGAAGATCATACCCCATGCTTCTGTTAGAAGGACCTAACAAAGGAAGAAAGGTTCATTGGCATTATGGCATGGTTCATTTTCCACTATCTATAACACTAAAAATGTTTTACGCACATAAGACTGGAAAGAGTAGCCTGAACTTGCAATTCAAGAACAATCAGTGTTTTTAGAAGACTTGCCATTCAAAAAAACTTCGGAGATCTGTAAAATATAATTGTGCATAAAATGGACTAGGAAAAAACTATTTTTTTTGAATTAACGCAGAAGCTAGTTTCGGATATTTTTGAAGCAAATCTCAAGAATTTTGAATAGTGATCATATTTTGTGCCACAAAAATCCAATCAAAAATTATAAATGGCAATCATATAAATCATTACAATGTTGACATCGCAGAAATTTTTTGTCTTATTCATTTGTTGAATTTAGATATCTGGATCATAGCTCCATTAGAGATATTTCAATGTTCTGAACAGTTCGACCTTTTAAAGAGGTTTTCCAATATAGAGTAGCATACTCAAACATTATTTTGTATGTCAGCATGGGACAAAGATTTACTGACAAGTGCATTTTCTGTGAGATTTTTAAACACTTCCATTTTTTAAAGTATATATATCACCACTACACACTTTGTGAGAACATAAGAAATAGTTGAAAGAGGAATGATTTCATTGCTAAACATAAAAATTTTATATATAGAAACTACATAAAGAATACAGTGAGACTGAACTTACACAACACTTGATCCTAATAAATTAATATACTTTAATGCTTCTTCTCAAACTAAAACATCCAAATTGCAGTAGACTCAATGATGACTTGATAAACTTAAACATAATAGGAAATAACAAATACATAGAAAAATATAAAAAATTAGTTGTTGAAGCATTAATAACAATAATATGCAATAATAGTAGTAGTAGTAGCAGCAACAAGAATAATCTTAGTTTAGAAAAACTATATCTTAGAAAACAGTAGAGTAACCATAGGATGATACACAACCTAAAGTAGTAAAATAGATAGACAATTGTATTTATCCTTAGAAAGTAGGTGATGTGATCTACCCTCATAATTTTTTGTAATTTTTTTAAAATATATACTTCCAGCATTTTTACCTTTTTCATAGAATTTTTTCCTTTTTTCTTTTTCTCTTTACCCTTTTTCTACTTTTTTCTTTTGTTTTCTCTCTCCTTTTTTTTTCTAGTTTCTTTTTTCTCCTTTTCCCTTTTTTTTACATGGAACTTTTTCCCAGTTTGCCAAGAAGAAGAGTGATAGTGATGTGTGTTTTTCCAGTGAATTTTCCTATGCTTGGGGTCAAAACTGAGCTCTTCGATGGTGGAGAGGGAGAGCACAAACAAGGAGCAACGACCACACATTGCTAATCTCAGTTTCCAAATCGGTGGGACCTTTCTGTACTCTTCTACTTTTGCCACTTGCAATCTTTTCCATCTCCAACTAGACAATTGGTGAAAATGAAATGTCAATGGGAGAAGGATAAGAGAAAGGAAAGAAAAGAAAGGAAAAAAAGGAAAGAAGGAAAGACAAAATGGAGAGGAAAAAGGGGAAAGAAAAGAAAAAAAAAGGAAGAAAAAGAAAGTGAAAGAAGAGGATGAAGGAGAGGGGGGGGGGTGGTGGGGGGGGGAGAGAGAGAAAGATAAACACTCAAAGAAAAAAAAGGAGAAAAATGAAAAATATTGAAAGAGAAATTGCAAAAAAGTCAAAAAATATATATGGCGGAAGTAAAAAAAATTTAAATAAGATAAAAAATTAAAAAAAATCAAAATATTCTAAGGGTAGATCACATCATCTACGTACTTTTCTGTGGATAGATCACATTTGTCTATTTATTTCATTACCTCAGATTGTATCTTCTTGTTGGAAACATAGGAAATGGATTGCAATCATTTTATAAACAACAAATAAAGCCTTTTTATATAGAAGCCTAGACAAAGACAACAAGAGGACAGGCAATGCAGCACTAAACCCCCACATACAAAACCTTAACATCTAACACTTCCCTTCAAGTTGTAGCATCCAACTTATTAAAAAGTTAAAATACAATTTAAACAACTTAATAACTTAGACAGACACATACTTGATGTTAGATTGTTAGGTTATTGGGTTATTGGATACTTCAGGATCCATTTAAGGATCCATATCTAAACCCATTTAACCTATATATATGTAATGAAATTAGATTGAAATATAGTTTTTTACAGAAACCTTAGATTTCTAGGGTTTCGTGCCACCTTCTTCCACTTGGTATCATAGCAAGGTTTTCGTCTGCCGTCGATCGTCCACCGATCGTCATCTCCAGGTGTTGATCGTCCGCCGATCGTCACCTCCAGGCGCGCACGACCCGCGCATGCGCGAGTTCCACGCACACGTCCCTGTGCATGACCCACGCACGAGCGCGTCCCAGTCGCTTCCCCTCAGCACTGTCGCCGGGCCCCCTTGATCTCCGGTCGCTTGTATCCACCGGGGAACAGAGTGCGTGCTGGCTGGATTCTGCTGTGTACTATGCAAATCTGATCTGCCTTCTGGATGGATGCTGCATTGTCAAATAGGTGTGGGTCATCCTTAGGGCAGATGCCTTAAATGTCTGTTTAATATTTTTTTTATCTTGCTGTCCCGAGTCTGCTTGGTCCACCGCAGACTCGGCCTCATCATCCTTGGTCTGCTTGGTCCATCGCAGACCTACCAATGGCCAGCTCCTCAACCCCAAGGAGTGGTGACCTCATTGTTAGGAGTTTCCCTGGCATTTCACAAAAATTAAATGGGTCAAATTACATACTTTGGGCGCAAAACTTTGAAAATGTTATGATAGCTTTCTGTCAAGAGCATCATTTGTATCAACCTCCTCTTGATGTGAAAGATCCGCAATACAGAGACTAGCTGGCTAATGATGCCGCTATCATCACTTGGATGGTCTCAAGTATGAATAACTCTGTTGCCAATGGAGTATCCATGCTTAGACCTGCCAAGGTTCTATGGGATACTGTGCGCCACATATATGGTAATCATAAGAACATATCGAAGACTTTTTCGATCTATGAGAGTTTACTTCAGATTAGACAGGGTGACAGTTCAGTTCAATAATTGTTCAGTACCCTTCGAGGATTGATGAACGAGCTCAATGTTTATCAACCTCCCACCTCCGATATCCATGTGTTCCAACGCTACCGGGAGGAGCTTGCAGTTGTGTTCTTTGCTGCTCTTAACCCAGATGTTGCGTCTCAGATTCGCGGATCTATTCTTAGTGCTGAGCACATGCCGAGCCTAGATGAGGCTTTTGGCAAGGCTTTACGTGTTGCTACTGGCTTATCTAAACCTCATGTTGCTGACCCATTCGCCTTGGTTGCCTCCCGTGGTCGTAGTGGACGTGGGGATAGATCACGACCCAAATGCCAATGGTGTGGCAAATTAGGTCACAAGAGTGAGAAGTGCTGGGAAAAGTTTCCACACTTAAAACCTCAATTTGCTCGTGTCGCCACTTTCGAGCCACAAACTGCTCCTCCAGTTTCTTCAGGATCTACAACTGTCACTTTATTTCAGGAAGATTATGCTCGTCTCCTTCAGGGACAGGGACAAACTCCTACTGCCATGATAGCACAGGCCCCGCTTCGTCATTCAAGTATACAATCTTCTGAGGCCTTAGATTGCTTCTGCAGGTAATTCTTAGGTCATAGACTCTGGCGCCACTACCCATGTTTCAGGTACCTCTACCCTGTTTGAGAAACTTTGTGCTCTTTCTGATCACACCTCTATTACTATTGCCGATGGTCGCTCGTGTTCTGTATCTGGACAGGGGGAGATTCAAGTCTTCTTGCAGATACGGCTAAACGACGTCCTATATGTGCCCAATTTTTCCTTTAACCTGTTATCCATTAGCGCCATCACCTTCCAGCTACAATGTTTTGTGACCATTTTCCCTTTTCATGTTGTTTTTCAGGACCTTTAGACGGGGAAAAGGATTGGTTTGGGGTGTAAGTTCTCAAATTCTGGAGCTTATGTGTTAGTTCAGGATCGTATTCCGAGAGGATTGGCTGCTGGGATAGATAGTTCTGATCCCTCCTTTCTATGGCATTGTCGGCTTGGACACCCTTCACATCAAAAGTTGTATCAAGCCCTTGGATTTCTGTTTCTTTTTTTCAATGTGAGTCTTGTCAGCTTGGGAAGCACTATCGTGCAACCTTTAAGCGTCTTCGTCTTGCATCTCCTACTAGCATTTTTGATATTGTTCACTGTGATATCTGGGGCCCTAGTTGTGTCGCGTCTGTTGGAGGGTATAGGTACTATGTTGTATTTGTGGATGATTACTCTCGTGTCTCGTGAACTTATCTATTAAAGTCCCGTAAAGATGTTCTTCATGTATTCAAAAAAAATTTGGCTGAAATAAAAAATCAATTTGCCATTTTACCCAAAGTCTTGCGCACAGATAATGCTCTTGAGTTCCTTAGTCAGGATTTTTAGGCTATTTGTACCTCCTCTGGAATTATTCACCAAACTACCTGCCCTCATACTTCTCAACAAAATGGGGTTGCTGAACGCAAACATCGTCATATCTTGAATGTTGTTCGCACTCTTATAGCTCACATGAAGGTTCCCCATTATCTTTGGTCTGATGCTGTTCTTACTTCCATTTTCTTGATCAATCGTATGCCTTCAACTCCCTTAGGAGGGGCTGTTCCTCTTTTTCGTCTGTTCCTTAATCGTGATTTTTTTCCCATACCTCCTAGAGTTTTTGGTTGTGTAGCGTTTGTCCACGACCACATGCCTGGTCTTGACAAGCTATCCCCTCGTGCCATCAAGTGTGCCTTTGTTAGTTATTCTCATCGTCAAAAGGGGTATCGGCTATATCATCCTCTAACCCAATACTATTATGCCTCCATGGATGTTACCTTTTTTGAGTCTCAGTCTTACTTCTCTGATGAGTCACCACTCTCCACCAGCTTGCCGTCTGATACACCTGAACTCTCATCCCTTAACATTCCATTGCCTACTACCTTCACACATCTCGTTGAGGACTCCTCTCAGTCTAATACCTTGCAAGTTTACCGTCGACGAACACATGCTCCTCCAGTTGAGAACTTGTCCTCCGCCTCTGATCCGATTTTAGGTTCTCCTCCTACGGTACCACCTTCTCTTCTTGCTGATAATGACCTTCCTATTGCCTTACGTAAAAGAACTCGCTCATGCACTCAACATCATTTATCTCATGTTGTATCCTATGCTAGCCTTCCTTCTGACTCTTATGCTTTTGCTCTAGCCATCTTTGACGAGTCTATACCCAGGGATTATCAAGAAGCTTTTCAGGTTCCTCATTGGAAGGCTGCCATGGATGAGGAGATGGGTGCCCTTCTCTCTCGTGGCACATGGGAGCTTGTTTCATGTCCCCCTGGGGCGAATGTGGTCTCCTGTAGGTGGGTGTTTACCATCAAGCGTCGGCCTGATGGCTCTATTAAACGCTACAAGGCGCGTTTAGTTGCTCGTGGCTTCACTCAGGAGTATGGCATTGACTATTCCGAGACTTTCTCGCCAGTGACACGCTTGGACTCCATTCGTGTTATTCTCTCTTTGGCCGTCAATTCTTCCTGGCCATTGGTTCAGCTGGATGTCAAGAATGCATTCTTGTATGGTGATCTTGATGAGTAGATTTATATGGAGCAACCTCCTGGATATATTGCTTAGGGGGAGACACGTGTCTGTGATCTTCACAAGGCCATTTATGGTCTCAAGCAAAGTCCCAAGGCCTGGTTTGAGACCTTCTGTAGAGTTATGTGGAGTGATGATTTTCACAATTGTAGAGTAGATCATTCTATCTTTGTTAAACACACTACTCATGGGGTTATCATCCTTGCCGTATATGTGGATGATATGTTATTGACTGGTAGTGATACCCAGGGCATTGAAGACACTAAGCTTTTTCTACGCAGACACTTTGCCACCAAAGATATGGGCACTCCTCGTTACTTCTTAGGCATTGAATTGGTGCATTCAGATGAGACCATGTCGCTGTTCCAAAGGAAATATGCCTTGGATCTACTCAAAGAGACTGGGTATGAAGGTTGTAAACCAGAGGAGACTCCCATTGAACAGACTCACTCTTTATGGGACACTGAATCCCCCTTGTTTGATGATCCAGGTAGATATAGGAGACTTGTTGAAAAACTTATCTACCTGACTGTCACTAAACCTGATATATCTTACACAGTTAATTTATTGAGTCAGTTCATACACTTTCCCAGGGAGGTTCATTGGCGAGGAGTCCTTTGCTTGCTGGCATATATTAAACGTACTCCAGGAAAAGGCCTTCTGTATAAGAAGCATAGTCATGTTGGTATTGAAGGCTATTCTGATGCTAGCTATACGGGAGACAGAAACAGTAGGAAGTCTACTTCCGATTGGTTGATCTTCGTTGGGGGTAATCTTGTTACTTGGAGGAGTAAGAAACAAAATGTGATTGCAAAATCCAGTGTCGAAGCAGAATACAGGAGTATGTCAAATACATCAGCTGAGCTTGTATGGCTTAAGGCGTTACTGTTTGAACTTAGAGTTGATCATACCAGTCCAATGCCAATGTACTGTGATAATCAGGCTGTCATACATATTGCATTCAACCTTATGTTTCATGAGAGAACCAAATATGTGGAGGTAGACTGTCACTTCATTCGGGATAATGTTCAGAAGAAAGTCATATCTACATCCTTTATCAAGTCTGAAGATCAAGTGGCAGATATTCTCACCAAAGGGTTGAATGCTACTCCTTTTAAAAGATTGTATTGTAAGCTAGGCATGTGTAATATGTATATGCCTCAGCTTAAGGGGGAGTGTTAGATTGTTAGGTTATTGGATTATTGGATACTTCAGGATCCATTTAAGGATCCATATCTAAACCCATTTAACCTATATATATGTAATGAAATTAGATTGAAATATAGTTTTTAACAGAAACCCTAGATTTCTAGGGTTTCGTGCCACCTTCCACTCTTGAAAACTCCAATAACACTTTTTTTTTGCAAACACACATGGCACATGCCATATCCCCCATTTCCTTTGTCTGTTCTTCGCATTAGGGTTGAGGGAGGCAAACATAGGAAGGTAGTGGTCAATTTCTAATCAACGAGGAGCATTTAGTAGATAGACTAGCAATAAGGATATTGATATAGGGAAGAAAAATGATGATGACAACACCAACATTGGAGAAAGATGACAATGATGGTGCCATACTAGAGAAATTCAGTGATAACAGTGTTGACACTAGAGAAAGACAATGACAATGGTGTCGACATTGGAGAAGGCTAACTTGGATGAGTCAGCACAACAACATAGGTGACCACTTATGAAAAGTTCACAGCAACCACGTAATTGGATGGCAGTGGCAAGAGGGGAAAATGGCGACAACCATGCCACTTGAAGATCCAATCTTGGAGGAGACCAGATAGAGGATGATAGGGTGGTTGGGATGAGGGTGACAGCAAGGGTTTCCCTCTCATTTAGGATTTTCTCTCTTTTTAGAATTTTAAACCTAAAGCTCTAGAAACATAGGTGCTAGATTGGTGTAAATGATTTGTATATAGTTAAGTATGTATTAGGGTTTGTGTGTTTTGTGTTTACTCTCACACTAAATAAGTATTTGGTGTCAACCTTATGTAATCTCTATGTAAAGAAGTCCCTTGTTGATAAATGGATCATCCAACCTTTTTCTCATTCTCCAACTTGGTATTAGAGCTTAGGGTTACTTTTTTCCCTTAATGCTCTAAAATTAAGAGTTTAATTATCTTTTTGTGGTGGTGGTGACTTTTATCTCTTTGAGGTTCTCTCTCTCTCAACGGCAGTAGCCCATCTTGAAGTCTTGTTTACCCCATCTCTCCCTTTCCCACGGGCTTCTCTGCAAACCTCTGTCTCTCGTGAAACATCTAAGGTACATCACCCTCATCATCTATCTCTCTATTTCCATGGAGTTCTCTCTTACTGCCGCCTTTCTCTCCTGTGATAGGCAACTCTTCCATGGACTTCTTTCTTGCCTCATTAGTCATGGTCTCTAAAAACAAGCTTGCCTATCTCCAGCCGAAGATTCAGGCGAATCCTGCAATCTTTTCAAGTAGTCCTGTGGCCCTTCCTCTAGTTGGCCAAGCACAATCCTTCCTTTAGTCATCGACACTTCCTCCTTTGAAACTTTGGCTGGTTCTTCAAATAGATGGAGAACCACCTTGTACTTCTTGCATTTGATGCTCGGTCAGGGCACATCTTCCTTTAATCCTTTCTATCTCTCGATGAATTTTTTTTACCATGGAATCTAGAGACACTCTTGTTAAAAATCTCAATGGAGTTTCTGAAAAACTTAATGGAAAAAATTATTTAGTTTGAACACAGTTTCAAGGAATTTCTTTTGGCCTATCGTCGACTATGACATATTACACATCCTCTGCCAGATCATAATGACATCAATTACGAGAATTGGTATGTAGTAGATGCAACGATAGCCTCATGGCTCATGCATAGCATGGAATTGGCAATCTCTCAGAGCATGGTGATGATTGAATCAACAAAGAAGATATAAGGTATTTTGTAGTTGACATATGGATACGAGAAGGATATTTCTCATATCTTTGAGGTGTACGAGCAACTCTTTAGTATCCGTCAAGGAGAGCGATTGCTCCAAGACCACTTACGGACTTCCAGTTTCTGATGGATGAACTTAAGGTGCTTCACCCATTAGTTTCAGATCCCCAAACATTAAGATGTCATCAAGATGAGTTGTATGTTGTAGCCTTTCTTCATAGTCTAAACTCTGACATTGAAGACAAAATTCAAGGAAAAGTACTTGGTGATCAAGTTCTTGACTTAAGTCAACTTTCTCCACAACCTTGAAGATTTCTCCATGCAACTCCACCAATGAGCATTCAACAATGCTAACTTGCTTTAGTGATAAGATGTCTTCAGACAGTAATTCCTCAAAAATTTCTTGTGGAAGCGAGGGAGGACACAACTTTCCATCATGCATATATTGTGAGATATCGAATCACCCTCAAGAAAAGTGTTGACAACTCATTTGAGAATGACAGTATTTGAGTCATCCTTAATGTCTGCTAGGGAGACTATTCATGCCTTGATTGAAAATGTTTCCACTGATAAACATGTCAAGATCCTCAAGTTCAAAGAACAACAAGCTTTAACAAGTTCTGCTCAAGTCATGACTACCTCCTCAGGTTATAGACTCAAAGGTCTCTTCTCATGTTATAGGTACTGAACACCTTTTTAACTGTCTTTCAACTTCCACTGTAACTTTTGTCTTTGTTGCTAATAGGCATAATTGTTTGGTCTCTAGATAAGGTGATATTCAAGTCACCTTAAATCTTACTTCTGAGGATGTCCAATTTATTCCTGATTTTCTTATCAACAAGTCACCTTAAATCTTACTTCTGAGGATGTCCGATTTATTCCTGATTTTCTTATCAACATTTTATTTATCAGTATTATCATGGAACAATTATCTTGTTTAGTTACCTTTTTTTCCTTTCCATTGTACTTTTCAGGACTTTTAGGCAAAGAGGAGACTTCATTTGGGTCGTAAGACAAAATAGGTGTTTATACACTAGTTTGAGATGAATTGCCTCGTGGATTAGCCTTTTTTTTTAAAACTGTTACCCAACTTTTATTCATCAGGCGGGTAGGTGCCTACAAACCAAATTATTAAAGAAGAGTACAAAGGTGGGGGGACTAGACCAAGACCTCATCAGTCTAAAACAGACACAAGATTAAAACAAGAAGGAAAAGCGTACAAGGCCAAACAACAGAGAGGCAAAAGACACCAAGTTGACAAAAAACCAAGAAACACCAACAAAACGCCAACTACTAGCCTTTCCGGTAGCTTGGAATGTTCCAATGATCCAACAAAATCTTGTGCCAGAGCTCCAGAGGGCAATCCAAATTCGACCAAACCTGTAAGTCAACACCAATACAACTGCTCGCCACCTGATCCACAGCTTGATTGCCTTCACGTGGAATCTAGCTAATTGAGTGGGACTGTTTAGGCATACCAAGAAGCTCCTGCCATCTTCCAATCGCAAGAACGTGCAGACAGTTTCCCTAGCAATAGCATCGACCAACACCCTGGCATCCAACTCGACCTCCACCTTCTTGCAATTGATCCTAGTTGCCTTGTGGATTAGCTTGCTTGACCTTTACATCAGAATACTTAATTCTTTGGCATTACTGCTTGGGACATCCATTTTACCAGAAGCTTCTTCAATCCTTGTCTTGGTATTTTGTTTATCATTTCCAATATGAGTCATGTTAATTGGGTAAGCATCATCGTATTTACTTATTTTCGTTCTAGTTTGTTATCTAGTAAGAGTCCTTTTTATCTTGTTTATTGTGACATTTAAGGACTAGCTAGAATTTCATCGATCTCTTGCCTCAAATATTATGTTATGTTTATTGATGATTTTTCTCACATTAGTTGGGCCTATTTGTTAAAAGATAGATTACATGTATCAGATGTTATCAAAATTACCTTAATGAAATTCACAATCATTATGTACTATTCCAAAAAATTTTCTCACTGATAATGTTTTAAAATTTTAGTAATCATTAGCTTTTTTTGTTAGTCTCTTGGTGTCATTCATTAGACCACTTGTGTACATACCTCTCAGTAAAATGGAGTAATTGAGTACAAGTATTGTCATATTCTAGATATCGCCCAGACTTTCTCATGATGCACATGAAGGCTCTCATTTACTTGCAATATTATGTGCTTATTGCTACCTATCTCATGAAAGAATGTTTTCAAACGTATTAGGAGGTGAAATACCTCTGCATTGCCTTTGTTTTGATGATGAGTTGTTTCCTTTTACCCCTCATCTTTTTTGTTATGTTGCTATTGAGTCTATTCCCAAAAATTATTTTGAGGCATGCCAATTACCTCAGTGAAGGACAACTATGGATGAGGAAATGAATGCTTTAGTTTCTTGACACACATGGACATTGGTTCCCAAACCATTTGATGCAAAGATTGTCACTTGTCATTGGGTATATATAATCAAGTATAAGTCAGATGGTACTGTCGATAGATACAAAAATCATTTGGTTGCTCATGGTTTTAATTATAATTATAATGTTGATGAGGTTGAGATATTCTCTTCAGTTGCTCACCTTAATTCCATCAGAATTTCACTCTCACTTGCTATTAATCAGTCATGAAAAATGTATCAGCATGATGTTAAGGCTATCTTCTTGTATGGTGATCTGCATAAGTATTAATGAAGTAACCTCTAGAGTATGTTGCTCAAGAGAAGAATATGATATGTCTTTTTAGAAAAGCAATTTATGGGTTGAAGCAAAGTCCATGGGCGTGGTTTCAAAGTTTAGTGAAGTTATTAAAAAAGGGTTTTCAAATTCTAGATAGATCTCTCATATTTATAAGAAGTACAAAGATTGAACATGTTATTATTGTTGTTTATGTGGATGACATTCTAGTAACAGTGAATGACTTTGGACATAGCAAAAACAAAGGCACATCTAGCTACTCACTTTTTCACTGAAGATATGGGATGAACTAACTACTTCTTTGGTATAGACTTTGCCAATACAAAGGGAAATGTTTCTCTTTCACAAAGAAAGTATGTTTTGCGGTTATGACTAGTTTGCCTTTAAAGAATAATATGCCATCTATCAGCTTAAATTTATCAAGATTCAATTTGCCCTCTTTCCCACAAATTCAACAGGTCAACATACGCACCTATCTTCTTATGGATCTCCTTAATTTGTTGAAACCAGATTGGTGTACTCATTCTAATGGTGTAACTCTGCCATTGCTCCAATTGTTGCTTTTATGACAAAGCATCTACAACCTTGTTTTCATTCCTAAGTTGGATTGGTTCCCATGTTGCTTGAAAGGTTCCTAAACTCACCGCTTATGTCCTTGGATTACTAAATCTATCCGTCCCTTTCCCTTCTAAGGCCATTGAGGAATCATGCCACCGTGACTCCTTATTTCTCTTTTTTAGTGACCCCCAGGTTATAAGGATGGTTGTCTACTAGGGGTCTCTCCCCTGTTTGTGATTGATGCTCCCACCTTCCATTGCTATTGAGATTCCTACATCTTCACCAAAGAAATTGTCATGGGAAGGTTCATCATATCAGAAATCCTCTTTAAGGCAACTTACAAAACAGTTGATGAGGCTTTCTTAACTGTCACCTCACTTGGGTTGAAAAGGCAATGAACTCCTTCAAGTACTCCCTTATGGACCCCTTCTATTGCAGTTTAAATAGATTTTATTTGTGATTCCTCATTAGGGTCTCACTAAAGTAGGTAGCAAGCCCTTCCACAAACTCACCCCATTCCATCTTTGTCCGTTCACCCATTAAGGATTTAAACAAGTGGGATGCAACACACCAGAGGTTAATGGAAGCAACCATGACCCCCTCCTCAAGCTCCACTTAGTTGTACGCCAATAGTTTTTCAATGATATAACTCCAGTCTTTGGGGACACTCCCCATTGAAAACTAGAAAATCAAGTTTTAGGTTAAGGAGGTACCTATTGAACACCATTGTCCTCTGGTGATTTGCTACCTCATCTCCTTTGAGTCTGGTTGCAGTAGTGTCAGCTTATGATGTTGCATTAAAGCTTACAGTAGCTACCTGGTTCTCCAACATACTCATTCGCATGTCTAGTTTCGCATACAAGTGCTAAATCATGTCAATCATTGTTGACTCTTGCTCCATGTGTTTCTTGTCTTCTTTACAAGCCACTGATCTCCCTGGAATGCTTGGCTTTGATACCAAATGAGATGCCTAGTCATAGGGGTCAGCATTGCAATGCCTATAGTGCCGTTAAAATCAAGGATCTATGGTGGAAGTGAAATAATAGATTAACTGTGGAAAGGAAACCAAGGTTTCTCCTACTACATTTAAGAGGTAATTTTCTCTCTAAAACAATAAATTTGAGCAAAATGATGTCCCTTGCACTTAATGTCTCATGACTCTTATACATATGACATTAGGCCAACTAGTTGAATAGACATGACTGCGTTATCCCCCTGAATGACTGGCACTACTCCCACAGCTGAACGGTTCTAACCCTCGAATGACCAACATAGCTCCAGCAAACGATTGTGCTACTCTTTGGATGACCAATACCATTCCTCAGATGACCGTGCTATTCTCTCCAATGATTGGTTGTTCTATCTTGGTTGCCTTGTACGTTGTAGTTTCATTACAACCAAACTCTATCTTGGTTCCTCTTTCATAACCCAGAGGTATTGCATTTGCACTTGAGTCTACCACTAAACACTTTCCAAACCCAGCAGCCATCTACATTTGCTTGTTCCTACGGTGTTCCCATCCCTCAACAAGATTCTCAAAATAAAGCTTAGTGGCTTTGAATGTTGGACGAACCATGAAGGTGACCACTAGCACGATCATTAGAAGTGAAGTTTCTTGCAACCAAAAAAGTGAAATAAAATTTCTATGTTATACAACAGATGTTTTCATATTTAATCAGAAAATTTAAGTTAGGCTTTCTAAAACACCCTTGATAATAGAATCAAGCACTCCAAAAATTCTAATATAAAGTTAAGAAAATATACATTTTTTATTTTTTCACTTTAATGAAAGACAATGCAAACATAAATCTAGGTACCAAAAGGATGATTACTAGTTGAATGTGGTTTAACTGTGGTCTGATTGATAAAACTTACCTTTAAGTAAAGGATATTTGTGACTTTGCTTGTTTTCTCAAGTTGAAGTCCACGAGCTAGGAACACCTTCGTAAAAAAGCATTTATCCATGGTAAATGGTAAATGTAAGTCATAAATCTTGAAAAAGAATGTGTGTCAAAGCCTCTATAAGGTAGCAAAAATCTAAAATCACCTCTCCCAAGAATGCCAAAACTCCTAATATCACCACAAGGAAAATTAGCCACATATCTGGTATGATGACAACCTGTGATGAAAATGTCAATGAAATACAATGTCAAATTTACAATTTCAAACATCCCAATAAGACATTTTAAAATCACTAAGTTTCTGATACAAGTGATTTACATAAAAATTTAGACATTTTCCTTGAAAGATAGAAGTTAAGAATTCCAACCAATTATTACAGACTAGGAAAATGTGCAGCACACACATAATAAAGCAAGAAATTTCTGAAATTATGTAAACTGAGAAGCATCATACACATTCAATGCCAGTGTAAGCATACCTCAAACGATAAACCACATATTGCTGAAAAGGGACTAGCAAGCATGCCAAAAGCAAGAACTGTGAGGCTGCAAAATGTTCTCTATATCAGAGCACAAAAATTAATACAAGTGCTTTTCTTATTTTTATGATCCTACCATATAGGCATTCTTTGTTGTAGTTGTGTTTCAGTTTTGAAAGAGAGAAATGCAATTATAAATCCAACTATGCAAAATATGCCAGAAACAATATTAATAAACAATAGAAAAGTGGCAATATGCCCAGGACGTGAAATGCTGATGTGGATTGCGTAATAGGTAGGCACTTGTGAATCATGAATACTAGTAGTTCAATTTTCTTGTTCTAATACTCTCCTCATTATTTTCCTACAAAATGATAACAAATAGATAGAAATACACCTAGTTTTTACCAACAAATCATGCATAACCTAGTAATTATCGATAGAACCTTATGGTGTAATTATCATTGTACACAAAGATCTTCATGTAACAACACAACACAACACAAACCATTTGGACAATCACAACAGAAACCAAGAGACACAACATGCTCAAAAATAGATTTTTCCGACCTATATCATGATGAAAATCAGTGTATGCAACTACCGACATTGCTAATTACCTAGACAGGGCCTGCAAAAACCTCCTCCCAAGACAAAGCTGGGAACTGCCAGATGTAGTCAGGAAGACAGAGAAGAAATGGGCCTGGGAGAGGTGGATGAGGCTGGTATAGGAAGAGGAAATGAGAGAAGGTTTAGAGACATCTTGCCCTAGCTAGCAGAGGAGCCTGTGGCAAGCTGGGATGTGGGTTGCATTTAACATGTAAAAGATTAGGAAAAGTGAGAAGTAGACTATGTCAATGACAAAAGTACAGATAAAAGGATATCAAATAACCACATAACACTAACAATGTATAAACAAGGGAGTGATAGAATGCAAAGATTACAATGCAAGTACATATGTAAAAGGTATATAACAAGATCCTGATTGCTCAATGACAAATGTAGTGATTTGCTTATTTCTTATTGCATGAAGGGGCCTCCATATCTTCATAATAATAACATGAAAAAATCGTGACAGATTGCTTACATTCTATCCACACCTAAGAAGCACAGATGCATGGATGGAAATTCTTGTAAACTAGGATATCATATGGGGAAGGCAAGTCTACTTTGTAGATCTCTACATAAATTAGTAAGAAATGCTTTCAATTAAAATATAACTGACTCAAAAGATACAAGCATTTTTTACTTAGGTATGATAAAATGCACACTGTAAATTTTAATATTTTTTGTTTTTTTATGCCTCTTTGATCTCTTTCTCTTTCTTGGAGGAGGACATGTCTTATATCATTATAGCTTCTATATGTCTCATCCTTTTGTAGGTTGGGAACTTTTGGAATTTTCATGTTCTATAAAATCCATTTACATTTGATGTTTTGATAAAATAAATATAAGCAATATTATCAATTAGTTGTAATAGTCTAGGGGTATTTTGGCCTTTTTGTCTTGTGTAACCCTATTTGTACTTTTCCCCTAGTTGCTAATGAGCAATTAATTATTCTTTTCCTTCCAAGCCAACTTGGTATCAGAGGAATCCTTTGCCGTTGAAATCCTCTTTTCCCTTTGATTGCCCTCTTTTCCCTTTGTCTCCACCTTGCCCGTACTCGTCTTAAATTCAACTGTTGTCACCACTCTCCATTCACTTGCTATGTGTGACTGCATCATTTGGAAATCATGACATTGGTCACCTACATGTCCTTAAAGATCACGTGCTTGTGTCATCCTATGATTTGCTGCCATTAGTTGTGTTGTGTTCTCAATCATTGGCTTAGGATGCTTTGTTGTTGACTATTGTAAGAGGTTTGTCATAATCAAAGAAGTTGTTTTGCATGTTCCTCTATTGAAGGAACACACACCTAGGAGACCTACATCACTTTGTGCTTATGTGATGTAGAACTTGGATCATCCTCTTCAAAAAATTGGTTTGATAAGGGGAGAATCTCTCCTCTCTTTCAAGATACACCAAAGATTGTTCTCTCCGATATAAGACTGTTCGTTTGCATCATTTACCCCTTCGTGCGGCCAGACAACTCTAACTGGCATCATACCATTAGGCCTCCCTACTCCTCGGGTTTTACGAACAGCACCCACCACTAGGCCTTCCTACCCCTTGGGCTTTATAGGTAGCACCCAGCTCACCGCCACCAAGCCCCAACCTAGGTTCTGGCTCTAATACCACCTAGTGTAGGACTTGGACCATTTTCCCTAAAAGATCGGTTTGATAGAGGGAGAATCCCTCCTCCCTTTCAAGATACACCAAGGGTTGTTCCCATTGATGTGGGACTATTCGTCTGCATCATTATGCCTTGCTCATATGGAGGAGGCAACTATTCTTTGTTTCTCACCTACTCTATGTTGTGTGTCTATGCTATATGCTCTCAAACACTCGTGCCTACTCCATATTGCTCATGTGAAGGAGGTGACTCTGTTTGCCATCTATTTTGATTCAAGGATAATAGCAATGTCTTTAGTTTTTGTTTTTCATCTGTTTTAAAGTATGACTACCCAAGATAATCTTCTTCGAAGTTTTACACCAACATTAGAAAAGTTGAATGATAAGAACTATATATTATGGGTAATAAGTTTTGAAAATATTGTACTTGTACATCATATGTTATACCATCTTACTAACCTGTCGTTAGAAGCAAAAGATGCCACACATACAAATTAGTTAGCTAATGATGGAGCAATTATTGTGTGGATATTGGCCAACATGGAGCCCTCTATGGCTTGAGGAGTCAGCATGATGCAACTAGTAAAAAAGATTTAAGACTCAAAAAAACCTATGAATATGAGAAGAATATCACTAAGACATTTTAAGCTTATAAACAACACTTTACCCTCAAGCATGGTGATCAAAGCCTACAAGACTACTACAATACTGTGTAGGGATTAATTGAGGAGTTAGATATTTGTTAACCTCTTGTTGCTGATATTACTAAGATAAAATAGTATAAAGAAGAATTGACAATTGCTGCATATTTGTTAGGTTTAAATTTTGATATTGCTTTATAGATTCATGGGCAAATCCTTAACTCTGATATCATGCTAGATTTAGAGAAAACGTTTGCAAAGGTGATAAGAAAAAGGCACAAGAGTTATCTTCCACAGATCAGTCTGCATTAATGGAAAACTGTTCTTGTAATCATGGACAGGGAGGGAACAATTGCAGAGCTTTCATAAAATGTCATCATTATGATGAAATTGGTCATCATGCAGAGAAGTGTTGGAATAAGGTTGGCAAACCACAATGGGCCTGAGTAGCTACAGAAGTATCTAATACCTTACATCCGGTTAATGCAAAAGGTGTTATCACTATTTCACAAGAGGAATATGATCACCTTCATTAGTCACAAGGTTTAGAATCCACTGCCCTTTGTGCCTAAGCTTCTACTTTAGGTATCATCACACATGATATTACATGTTTTTACAAATAATTCTTGGATTATAGATTCTGTAGCAATGTCCCATATGCAAGGCACCTCTACCCTCTTTTATAGATTAAGCAATTTTGATATATCCACAAATACTATTACCAATGGTCGTTAATGTTTTGTATCTAGTTGAGGGGATATTCAAGTCTCTTCCCGAATCAAGTTGAACAATGCTCTTTATGTGCCAAATTTTCACGTTAATCTACTATCCATTAATGCCATTACTTTCCATTTACAATGCTTTGTAATCTTTTTTCATTTTATTGTCTCTTTTAAGATCTGCAAACAGTGAAGATGATTGATTTAGGTTGTAGATGACATGATGTAGTGTACCATGGATTTATCTAGTGTTTGTTGATTTTCACGTGTATCATGGATTTATCTAGTGTTTGTTGATTTTTCATGTGTATCATTGATTTATCTATTAAAAGTTCATCATGATTTCCTTAATGTATTCACAAAAATTTTAGCTTAAATAAAAAATTTCTTTTCTATTACTTCAAAGTTGTTGCACACTAATAATGTTTTTGAGTTATTCAATAGGACTTTCCAAACATCTCTTTTTATGATATTATTCATCAAACCACCTACCTACATACCTTTCAACAAAATAAAATTACTAAGCACAAATATAGACACCTTCTGGATGTGGCTCACACCTTTATGATCCAAATGAATGTTCCAAAATATTTGTAGGCTAATGCTATTCTTATAGTGTTTTTCCTTATTAACAAGATGCCTTTTATTCTTATTAACAGCATTTGTCCAAGATTTTTCACCTGGATTAGATAAATTGTCACATAGATTTATTAAGTGTGTTTTTGTTGATTATCTAAGAAAGTAAAAGCGGTTTTTCCTTTAACACCCACTTACTCGAAAGTACTATGTCTCAGCTGATATTACTTTTTTTGAATCTTAATTATACTTTGAGTCTTCCTCTTCTACTGATGCATCTTTACTCACCACCATCACTATTTCTCTTCCCACCCTTATTCCCTTATGTAGTCCCACCCCCTTAGGTGCTTTATCAGATTTTAACACGACTGGAGTAACATATTTGCCACAACCATTGTACGTTTATCATTGTCGTTGGAAGGTCACTCATTTGCCTCCGCTTGAGACCTTTGATCAAGTTGCAGCAGCTCCACACTTTACTGATCCAATACCTCATTTGGACCAACCTATTTCTTTACAAAAGGATACTAGATCTTGCACCTTACACCCTATATCTCAATTTGTTTCCTATGGCTTACACCCTACCTTTTGTAATTTTTCCCTATCCATTTTTTCAAAATCTATTCTCAAGAATTATCAAGAAGCATTACAGATACCTCATTAGAAAACTATGATGGATGAAGAAATTGAAGCACTTTGGTTAGGGGGCACATGGAAGCTTGTTCCTTGAATGACAAGGCATATGTAGTCTTCTATCCATAGGTGTATACTATAAGTACAAAGCAGATGATATGGCAAAACATTATAAAGTGTGACTGGTTGCTTGTGGATTTTCTCAAACTCATGGTATATATAACATTGAAACCTTCTCTCTTGTTGTGCAACTCAAATCTTTTTGCGTTATTTCTCTTGTGGTGACTCAGACCTGGCCCATGTCTTAATTGAATGTCAAGAATGCATTCTTGTATGGTGATCTGTCTAAGTAGGTTTTTATAAAGCAACCTCTTGGTTATATTATTTAAGGAGAGTCTTGAGTATGCTTATTAAGAAAAACAATATATGGGATTAAACAGAGTTCCAAGGCCTAATTTGAAAAATTTAGCAAGATCATATCTAATGATAGTTTTTATAGGTGTGTTGTTGATCATTCGATTTTCTATAAGAAAACCAATATTGGCTGTGTTATCCTAGCAGTCGATATGGGTGATATTTTGCTTTAAAAAAATGATGTAACTGCCATTAACCATACTAAGTTGTATCTGAATAATTATTTTGTCACCAAAGATACTGGCAAGCCAAGATATTTCTAAGGTATTGAATTTGCATATGGTAGGGAGTAACTTTTGCTTTTACAAAGAAAGCATACCCTAGATCTACTACAAGAAGCAAATTAACAGGTTGTCAACTAGAAAATATGCCTATAGAACAAAACCCTCTTTTTTAGAACATATCATTTGCACTCTTTTGTGATCTAGAAGGATACAGACGCCTGATTGAAAAGTCGATAATTTGATATATCTCACTGTCACTCATCTTAATATTGCTAATGCAATAAGTCTCTTAAGTCAATTTATGCAAAATCCAAGAGAAATACATTGGCAAGAAGCTCTTAGAGTACTTGCATATACTAAAAGGGCTTTAAGAAAATGACTTATTTATAGAAGGCATGGACACTTACAGATTGAAGGTTATACAGGTTTAAGATATGTTGGTGACAAAGGTAACAAAAAATCTACTTATAAAATTTGCACCTATATTGGAAGTAATTTGGTCACCTAGCATATTAAGAAACATAATGTTGTAACTAGGTCTACCACTGAGCAGAGTATTGTACTATGGTTGAAACTTGTGTGAAAGAAAAAAAAAAACCATAATGTTGGTGAAAAAGGTAACAAAAAATCTACTTATAATATTTGCACCTATATTGGAAGTAATTTGATCACCTAGCATAGTAAGAAACATAATGCTGTAACTAACTCTACCACTGAGGCAGGGTATTGTACTATGGTTGAAACAACTTGTGTGAAAAAAGAAAAAACAACTTCTGTGATGTTGTGGCTGAGGTCTCTCCTTCAAGAGTTGGACATTTGTACAAAAGAGGTTATGATAATGTATTGTGACAATCAAACTGTCATAAGAGAACAAAACACATAGAGGTTGATTGTTATTTTATGAAAAGTTTTGTTATAAATAGGGCAATTGTCACACTGTATACAAAGTCATTGAAACAATTGACTGACATCTTTACCAAAACACTAAATACAAGAGCATTTAAAGGTCTATGTGACAAGTTAGACATGTTTGATATATATACTCAAGTTTGAGGGGAAGTGTAATAATATGTTTTAATAGTCTAGGTGTACTTTGGTCTTTTTGTTTTGTGTAACCCTATTTGTCTTGTGTAACCTTATTTGTACTTTTCCCCTAGTTGCTAATGAACAATTAATTATTCTTTTCCTTCCAAACCAACTTTATCAACCAGCTTTACTAGAGCAAAGGTGATGCATTTAAAACTATGCTTAGGAAAAATTTAAAAGACAGCAGATTATCATACAGAGGTTGATCAGATTCCCTGGCTGCAGACTTTACAAGACAATAGGAGATTCCACCCATCACTGATGAAAGTATACCAACTAGTAGATACGTAATACTTCCAGCTTTAATATTGGTGTCAATTTCTACAGCTTCCAGTAACGTGCCTAGAGTAACATTACCAAATATGCAAATTTAAAATGAAAATAGTAAAAATAGGCAGACAATTCTAAGAAAATGCAGTGGCACTAATATTTACAAGCATGTAATTGCTAAGACTAACAAAAGGTGATAGTGATGAAACACAAGATACAACTTCTGCCTCTCATATAGCATAGATATGAGAGGAACAACACACAATGATGCTTATTTCAGGCAATTATTTAATTGACACCCAACAAATTAAAATAAGTTTTACAAATACATGAAACACTATAATAAACATAGCAAAAAATTTAAACCTTTTTTAAAAATAAAAAAAAAAAACCCCATACCCTTCATTTATTCATCAGGTAAGATATGCAATGTGCAATATAAAATCATTACAAAAAAATCTAAACTTAGATATCATGTGGAAACAAAATTAAGGTGGAAGTGATTGATTGTATTAATGAAGATGATACTTAACATACAAAAGCTACAAGAACATTAGACAACAAGCAATGTAGGAGTAAATCCACAAAAGACCCTAACTTAACCTAACTCTAAGAATTATATAAGGATCCATTTATTCATGCATTCTTTATATTCTCCATATGTATTTCATATGGAGACTCTTCTTGTAATGCGTGAATACTAAATCATTTAATTTTGAAGTCCCCAATTTGTTCTTCCTTTTTGTATGAATCAAATTAAATGGGTTCCAATTTCCTTAACAACCATCGGTTGATGCAATTTGTAATAAAATTTTTATAGTGATTTCCTTAATTTTGAAGCATCTGTACCACACATCATCTACCAATTAGTTATAAAATGAAGAATCAATATTAGTTTACCTTCATGGTAACTTATTAAGACATAACTAAGTGAATTGAAAAGTTGATGAATTAAGCTATATTAATTACTTGGATTTTGAGAATTCATGGCATGGATTGTTTCAAGATCTCAAAATCCAAGTTGACACCCTGTGAAACACTTAAATTCACTCAAGGTGGCCATTGATAAACAATTCAATAAACCTATATTATTAGTATCTATTGATATAATATCTTTATTGTATTATGTTTTGAATGATACTAATAATATAATTAGTATAAGGGGAATACTGACCAACGTCCAGACTAGCCCGTACCTTGACCAGTGTCCAGGCTAGGTCAGGTCAGGTCAGTCCTTTTGGGTCATTTGGGCTAATCTATTTTTTTAGGGTTCAAATCGAGTGATTTGATCTGTTTGAGGTGAAGTCCTTTGACTTTGGAAATTGGCGCTTTGAGATTTTTGACAGAAATCAATTTTTGTGTTTATGAATGATACATATCTTTATTGAGACTGTCAGTTTTTGAAGTGGTGGTATTGAGTATTTTGGAAATTTGAAATTTGTTTCATCAGAAGTATTGTGGTGCATTTTATATTTTTTAAAAATATAAAATGTCAATGTCAGTAATGAAAGTTGATAAGTTCAATGGGAAAAATAGTTTCAGTCTGTGGCAGATTAAAATGAAAGCTCTGCTTAAACAACAGGGCATTTGGGTTCCTTTAAATAATGAGTTAAATATTGATGAAAAATCTACAGAGTATGAGCAACAGAAAGAAAAAACTCACTCTACCATATTGTTATGCCTGTCAGATGAAGTTATTATTGAAGTGGCTGATGAATCCACAGCTTCGGGCTTGTGGAATAAGTTGGAGATTTTGTATATGACAAAGTCATTAACCAACAAGTTGTTGCTTAAACAGAGATCATTTTCATTGAAAATGAAGGAGAGAACACCCCTTAAGTAACACTTAGATCAGCTGAACACAATTCTCATAGAGTTGAGAAATATAGGCGTGACAGTTGAAGATGAGGATGCTGCTCTTATTTTACTTGTCTCACTCCCTTTGTCCTTTGAGAATTTTGTACAGTCTTTTGTGGTTGATAGGGATACAATCACTTTGGAGGAAGTGAGATCTAGTCTTCACTCCAGAGAGCTGAGGCATATGGTCACGCATGGGAGCAATGACACAAGTGCTTCAGGCCTATCTGCTCACCATGGTGAGTCTAGAGGACGACAACAGAGAAACAACAGCAACAATAAATTCAGGGGAAGAAGCAAGTCCAGAAGTAAGTACTCAAGAGATACTTGCAATTACTGCAAGAAAAAGGGACATTGGAAAGCAAACTGTCCTAAGCTAAAATCAAAAGGAATAGTTGCCATGGCTGAAAAGGAAGATTCAGCATCAGAAGGTGATTTTTCACTTACAGTTTCTTGCAATGCATATTCAGATCATAGTTGGATATTAGACT
>JAMKPZ010001559.1:0-23191 GCA_024699675.1 Amphibolis antarctica | reverse complement strand
TTACTCTATGGGTAACCGGATAACCCACGAAGTAACTCAAAGTAAAATGCAATAGCGGTTCGAATTAAACTCTTTTTACAAACATTATATTCTTATAATTATATTCTTTTCTTTTGGCTTTTGTATATTAATATATTTATATATATATATATATATATATATTATATTGCTTCACTCTCCTTCTAATGCTATGAACTCTACCTCTCTCCTCTCTAAAAATTTTAGAAAATGTTTTAATCTTTGACCATTAACTTTAAAAATTTCATCACTTTGCAGATCTTCCAAATCAACTGCTCCATAAGGATAAACATATTTAACAGCAAATGGACCAGTCCATCTGGATTTCAATTTTTCTAAAAAAGAGTGTAGTCGTGAATTATATAATAAAACTTCTTGCCCTTTTTCAAATATTCTATGTAGAATTCTTTTATCATGCCATGTTTTCATCCTTTCTTTAGCTATTTTTGAACTTTCATAAGTCATATTTCTTAATTCCTCTAATTCTACTAATTGCATTTGTCTATTACTACCTGCTATTTTTATACTTAAGTTTAGTTGCTTAAGTGCCCATAATGCTTTATGTTCTAATTCCACAGGTAAATGACAAGCCTTGTCATATACTAATTTATATGGAGTTGTCCCTAATATTGTTTTATAAGCTATTCTACATGCCCAAAGAGAATCATCTAGCTTATCAGACCAGTCTCTCCTAGTGGTGTTTACTACTTTTTCTAAGATTCCTTTAATTTGCTTACTAGCACTTTCAACTTGTCCATTGGTTTGAGGATGGTAAGGGGTAGCTAACCTATGTAACACTCCATATCTTTTCAATAACTTTTCAAAGTTTTTATTATAGAAATGAGTTCCCCTATCACTGATAACTACTCTTGAAATACTAAATTGAGACATTATGTTGGATTTTAAAAATCTCATCACTATTATAGAGTCATTAGTTTTAGTAGGAATTGCCTCTATCCACTTGGTTACATATTCTACTACCAGGAGCATATAAACAAAACCATTTGAATTTGGAAAAGGTCCCATGAAATCTATAGCCCAGACAAAAAAAACCTCTACTTCTTGGATAGGATTTAATGGCATCATATTTCGTTTTGTAATTCTTCCTACTTTTTGGCATTGAGCACAATTTTTACAATATTCATATGCATCTTTAAATAATATTGGCCAATATAGGCAACTATAAAGCACTTTTAAAGTAGTCCTTTTAGCTCCAAAATGTCCTCCAGTAGGTTGATCATGACAAAATGACAACACTAATTGAGTTTTGGCTTCTAGGATACATCTCCTTACAATTTGGTCAAGGCATTGCTTAAACAGGTATGGATCATCCCAAAAGAAATATTTAACCCTCGAATAGAACATTTTCTTATCTAAATTGGACCAATCATAAGGTACTAAACCCGTAGCCAAATAATTAACTATATCAGCATACCATGGGCAGGGATTTAGCATAAACAATTGCTAATCTGGAAATGTATCATCTATTGGTGGATCAGGTAGGAATGAAGCATCTAATCTTGATATATGATCTGCCACAATGTTTTCACAACCTTTCTTATTCTTAATTTCCAAGTCAAACTCTTGCAATAGCAGAATCCATCTTATAAGCCTTAGTTTAGCATCCTTTTTAACTAACAAATACTTAAGTGCTGAGTGATCAATGTAGATGATAGTGTGACTACCTATTAGATATGACCTAATTTTTTCTAAGGCAAAAACCATTGCTAGAAATTCTTTTTCAGTTACACTATAATTGATTTGTGTTTCGTTCAATGTCTTGCTAGCATAATATATTACTCTTGGTAGTTTGTCTAATTTTTGACCCAGAATTGCACCTAATGCATGGTCTGATGCATCACACATTAATTCAAAAGGTTGAGACCAATCAAGTGCATAGACTATAGGTGAAGTGGTTAGGGCTTCCTTAAGAAAATTAAATACTTTCATGCATTCCTCATTAAATTAAAATTGTGCATCCTTAATTAATAATTGAGTTAAAGGTTGAGCAATTTTACTAAAGTTTTTAATAAATCTTCTATAAAAACCAGCATGTCCTAAAAATGCTCTTATATCTTTAACTATTCTAGGAATTAGTAAATTAGATATGAATTCCACTTTTACTTTGTCAACTTTTATGCCTTCAGCAAAAATAACATGTCCTAAAACTATACCTCATTTAACCATAAAATGGCATTTTTCCCAGTTTAACACTAACTTTTTCTGTTCACATCTCTCTAGTACTTTCTGTAAATTAATTAAATATTTTTCAAATGAGTCCCCATATATAGAAAAATCATCCATAAATACTTCTAAAAATTCATCTATAAAATCAGTGAAGATGCCTGTCATACACCTTTGAAATGTAGCAGGTGCATTGCATAGCCCAAAAGGCATACGACTAAAGGAAAATGTTCCAAAAAGACATGTAAAAGTTGTTTTCTCTTGATCCTAAAGTGAAACAGGGATTTGATTATAACCTGAATAGCCATCTAGGAAACAATAATACTCATCTCCTGCCAATTTTTCTAACATTTGATCTATAAAAGGCAGAGGAAAGTGATCCTTCCTAGTTGCTACATTCAGTCTTTTGTAATCTATACAAACCCTCCAACCAGTTTGAACTCTAGTTGGAATTAATTCCTTGTTGTCATTTTCCACAACTGTTATCCCAGATTTTTTTGGTACTACCTGAACTGGACTCACCCAAGAACTATCAAATATTGGATAAATTATGTCATTGTCTAACCATTTCAGAATTTCCTTTTTAACAACCTCTTTAATATTTGGATTTAATCTTCTTTGTGGTTGCCTAACAGGATTAATTTCAGATTCCAAATTAATCCTATGTTGGCAAATAGTTGAACTTATACCTTTTATGTATGACATCTGCCATCCTATTGCTCCCTTATGCTTTCTCAACACTTTTAAAAGATTTTCTATTTGTATTGATGTTAAATTAGAAGCAATAATGACTGGTAGATTCTCATTGTTCTCCAAAAATGCATATTTTAAATTTTCTGGAAGTGGTTTCAACTCAAGCACCGGGTATTCTGAAGTTAATGATTCTTTATCTTTTTCAAATTGTTCTTCATTTGCATCCGTATTCTCAGTTTGCTCAGAGATTTCCTCTTTCAACATTTCGTCATTCGATATTACACATTTTTCAACATGATCTAATTCCTCTACATTTAAGTCCTCATCTATTTTAAAAGTTTCGATTAGATTAACCTTAAAATGTTTAAATTGAAGCTCTTTAAAATTCTTCTTAACCCCACTGAAAATATTCAATTCTAATTTTTGATCACCCCAAGCTAATTCCATCCAACCATTTCTACAACTTATGTAAGCATCGGCTGTAGCTAAAAATGGTCTTCCTGAAATTATTATAGCTTGATCTTGAGTTATACTTGAAGTTTTTGTTTCCATTATAGTAAAATCAACAGTGTAGACAAACTCCATAACCCTTACCAAAATGTTTTCCACTTTTCCTAAAGGTATTCTTATGGATTTATCTACCAACTGAATCACTGTTCTCGTAGGTTTGATATTATCCAATTTTAACTTCTCATAAACAGAACTAGGGATGACATTCATTCCAGCCCCTAAGTCTATTAACACTGTATTAAAATAACAATCCCCTATATAGCAAGAAATAACAAGAGTTCCTGGATCATTTAATTTTTCAGGTACAGGATTAATTAACATGGAGCTTACCTTTTTTAAGATTTTCTTCCTTCTATTCTTGGTACAAAGAGTTTTAAGATATTTGGCATAAGAAGGAACTTTTCTAATAATTTCCAATAATGGGATATTGACTTTAACTTGTTCAAATATTTTACTGATTTGTTCCATTTCTTGATCCTTAACATTTCTCATCCTATGTGGAAATGGAAAGTACTTTTCGTTTGTTAACTTCTCTTCATTTATAATATCTTTCTTTTCAGTTTCATTACTATTTTCAGATTCTTTACTATTTCGAGATTCTGTATTATCCTCTAACTTAGCATCAACCTTGTCTTCTGGACTAGATTTTTCTTTAATTTCCTCTTTCTTTGTAAAATTGTCTTTAATTTGTTCTTCTTTATCATCCTTTTTTGGACCTTCATAAGTGACACCAAATCTTAATATTATACTTACATGTTTTGATTCTTCTTTTGATACATTGTCTGTTATAGGAGCATTAAAATCTTCTTCTGAGTTAAGGGTGGCTAACACCTTAGATGACTCTTCTATATTTTTGGAAATAGGGTCATTCATAACCTTAGATAGTCCAACTGAACAGTCCCTTACCAAATAATCAAGTAATTCATACCCTTCCCAAATTTGATCTTTTTCCTTAATATTTTCAACTTCTACAGCTCTATAGAACTGATTTGGTATGAATGTTGCATAAGTATCTATAGGTTCCTACTGGAAACTTTCATCTTGTTCAGATAAATTAGAGTTCTTTATAAATAAGTCAATGGATCTTTGAATTTCATCTAACTTCTCCATATGATTAAATGCAGTTAAGTCATTATATTGATTTTCTTCCATTACTTCAAATGGTTGTATATTCTTCTTTGTATATGAAATATTTTCTAATGAATTCATCTCTAGATAATTCTAATTTCCATTTGAGTTCACCCAATTAAAATCATTTTTTTCATATTCATTATACATTTCACTGTCTTTCGTTTTCTGTATTGATTCATCATATCTATTCAACAATTTTTCGAATTCTTGTGATATTCTTTGCTTTCTATAATTTTGATCGATTCCAGTAATAATTGGTAAATTATCTCCAAGACTTGATATACCTGTATCAGTACTTTGAACACTTTGATCATTTTGTAAGATTGACCAATTTGAATAATTTTCATTTTGTAATTCATTTAGTCTATTATACTCTTCAGTATTTCGTATTGTTTCATCTAGTTTATCCACTAATTGCTGGATTTGTAGTGATATATTTGATTGGTAATTTTGATTTTCATTCATATGATTATACTTTGAATAATAATTCTGCATTCCCAAATTACCATTACAGTCCCACAAATTAGAATTGTCATTCCAGTTATAATTATTTTGAGATTTAACATTAAGTCCTTCTAAATCATGCTGTGAAGAGTAGTCATTAAACTCCATAGGTAAATAATATCTTCTAACATAATTAGAATAATTATAATCCTCATAACTAGTCCCTGGAACAATCCCAAAATCACCCCTATATGAGTTATATGAGACCATTTTGTAATTCGGAATTTAAATACAAGACTCTACTCTGGAATAGCAATAAGACTATGAAATAGAATTTAACAACAGTAATGCACATAAATCATATTGCAGCCCAAGCTAATACCAAAATAGCAAAAAGCAACACCAATTGCAAGAAATTAAGCGACCCCTAGCAACGGTGCCAAAAACTTGTTACTTCGCCACTGACAATTGTAATTCTTTTCTTATATAAATTGTGTATGCAAAATATTTTAATTCACCGCAAGTGCACGGGTTCAGATGTAATTAGTGTGCAAGTACAGGTTTGTCCATTGGGATTAGGTTTTGCTTGGTGTTTAGCTGAATTAGTGACTTCAATTAAGTGAAACAATTGATTAAATATCTTATAAGCAATGTCACGATTGCCTTGTTCCAATTAACTGCTAGGATGGTCTTTAAATACCGATTGTGTTACACTTTCCAGAGGATTTTACTTCCAAATATTTAATTCTTCTTAAGCTTTAACATTGTACATTTCAATTTGCATAAAATTTAACGTTCTGCATAGAAGAAGCACTTAACCCTCGAGATAGCTCATGGGTAAACGTCTCTACCATAGAACTTACCTGAGGGTTGTGCGATAATTGTGAGTTTCAGATGTAAAAATAGTATGATTCAAATTGGCTGAAACTTCTAAGAGTTGAATGATTATATTTTTGGTCTTTTTATATATTTCAAAACACAACACATAATACATTGCAAGAAACATAGTACAATACAAATAACTTGTAAAAGTAAGAATGCAACATTCAACATTACAGCAAATATAAAAACATATTCTAATTACCGTAACTAAGTTGATAAAGTGTGTGATTGTAGATTTGAGAGTAGTTGAAAAAATGTTAAGTAAAATAAAGAAAATAAAAATGAACAGAACACCTAATGCTTCACTATAATTTCTCCCTTCAAAACTTGCTTAGGCTGGGAACTTCTCTTTGTCTTTACTTCCGGTCCACCAGGTCGTCAATCTGGTAGGCCTTCCTTTCAACCTTGCAGTGAGATTTTGGGGCGTCAATCCGCAATTACACCAAGGAACAAGGGAGGAAGCAGCTAACGCCGAGAGTCTCTCCTTCAAGGATATGCCCAGGTTGAGAAAAGAATAGCAAATAAACTATGCGAATGGTTGGAGAAGAGGAGGTCATCAATCTCCTCTCGGAAGAGATGAGTGGGTGGAAGATGGAAGATGGAGAAGATGGAAAATGCTCTATAAATGGTGGATGAAGGAAGAAGAGGGGGGGGGGGTTTAGTTCCAAGGCTACAGGACTATTTTATAGATGGGAGGATTGGTAGTTCACGAGATGACAGTTAACAAGGTCATGGTGCACGTCCGAACATGTGAGATCATCCCATGCAATCAACTACTTTAGCCTAGAGTCCACGTTCTTCATGGTTGAGCTGTAGCTGAATTAATATTTAATTCTACTTTGTCACGTAATTCTTGCAGTTACTTATCGAATTTCCCTACAAACAATTAAGAAATACCTTTCGTGAAACACATCATATCATAGGAGAAACAATTCATAACATTTAGATCTTAACTATAATTGCAATTGCTTTAATATCAATGAAATTGATTGCACAGAACAAACAGGGTACAGGTTCGAGGGTAAACCAGTTTACCCTCACATAAGTTCATGGGTAAACCCTTAATGCTCATAGAATGGTCTGAGGGTAAACAGCTTAACCAGACTTGCATTTAAGCATAAATCATGAGTTTTTCTCTATATATTAATCATTCTATTAGCAACCTAAATAGTCAAATGTCAATCATTCATTCCTTTCTCAATAAGTAATAAACATAAATATAATTAATGACTCAAAACGTAATTCATGCATCATTAACGTGAATAATCGTGCATACTGCTCAAAAGTATAATTAACTTTGTAATCATCATAATTCAATGCAAAATGCAAATAAAACTCATTAAAACACATGAATTAATATCAATAAAATGCACACTTTTAAGTTTGAATAACAGCAAATGCAACCTTCTCAACCATGTGTTGTCTCCATTCATACAGAGCACATTGAGATGCAACTTCAAAACTCTCTCCCAGAGAGAGATAAGTCTGCATCAAAAATTCATATTGCTCCCTTTCATCTCTATCTTCAGGGAGACATGCAAACACTACATTTTGGATCACTGTGGTATGATTTAAATTTTTAATAATTGAATGAATAGCCTTCATAAACCACAATTCAGCTTTTACAAATACAATTTCCTGATCCAAAGCTTTGTTGGGCCTAAGAGTACACTCATCTTGCCATGTTTGTTGAGTATAATCCTCAATGGCTTGTGATACTTTAGAGGGAAGGTGAGTGAATTCTCTTTCCACCTTTGTGCTAAATTGCTTCAATTGATACTTTAAATCCTTCAATATTTTCTCCTTTTTTTGTCATGTCGGCGACTACCCTTACGCCAATCTGAAGTTTCCAACTCAAACTGATCAAACTGTATTAACCTCATCCATTCATTAGTTGAAATGGATTTTCTGGGTGTTGTTATTTGCCACAGGCTTGCAGTATGTCTTTTTTTTAATTTTAATGAACCCATTGGTGGCTAAACAAAATACTTCTCTATGAAACTAGAAAACACATCTCCTCCTAAACAATTCTTGCACTAAATGATTTCTAGGCCGAGCTAACTACTCCTGCCCTACCTCTCTCTCAATGTGGGAGGCTATTTTATCCTTAAGAAAATTAGGAATGATAATGGAAGCTTCCTTACTCTGTTTGAGACACTCAGCGATGTCTTCTCTTACCATTTTAAGTTCTTTTTCCCTAATCACAGCTTTAAGCTTTCTTTTGCCTTCATTATGCCACATCTCAACATTCAGTTTGAACTTCTTGAAGTTCAGCATCTTAATCTACTTGAAACTTGATGCTAGAGTAGAGGGAGGAGTAGTGGAAGTCAAAGCCATGGTGTGTCATGGGAGAAGGTGAATACTATAAACGTAGGTTGTGGAATAAGAGCTAATGCACGAAAGGGCATTAATGGTTTTTAAAAGGTTAATTGGGTAATCAGATGGTCGGATGATGAGATCCAAAATTAATTAGTAGATTACAAGTTTACCCACAAGGTACCTCCACAGTAAACACCTTTACCCTCAAACTTAGTTTGTGGGTAAGCTACAATTGACAAAATTTTTAGGGAATTATTGTGCAGTCATTTTAATCATACTCAAATATTGCACACTTATTTCATGAATATTAGATACATTGAGTTGATTTTCTTTCTAACTAAATGTACTATTTTGTGCCAAATGAACTTTAGTGAGAAATGGAGATTCCCATAGATGTCTTGCATGAGGTTTTAAGTCATTTTCCAACGGGAGAGATATGCAAATTAAGTTCTGTGAGCAAGAGTGTATGAGCATTTATTTCAGAGCATTACTTTTGTTCATGCCAAGAATATAAAATGAGAAATACACTTAGTGGAGTGATTTGGTATGATGCACTTCTAGCAAAATATATGTATCATGGAATTGATTCTGAGGCAGGAATTCCACCTACATCACTAGAAGGAGTTCACAATATTTTAGGATGTAATGGTGGATTAATTATTTTCAGGCATTATGGAGAATACTTTTCTAATAGGGAAACCTACTACAAATATAGAATTAGTACTCCCAAACCCTAATAGGGAAAAACATGTATTACTTAATTCAGGTGCAGTTTTAACATTTAAGGGTACTAATAAAAGGATAATGCATAAATTATTTTGTTGGGAGGAACCTCAAATGTGGATTGATTGGCAGTATTTGTTGGTTTATCATTTTGACAAACATCAATGGCAACCTGTCAGAGAAGTTTATTTTGGAGGAAGACCAACAAATAATAGAAATCATGTGATTCTTGATAGAATCATTTACTTTATAACAAGCAATACACCTACTTATATTAATGAACTTACGATCATTGTGTTGACCCCCATGCTTGAACAGAAGGATCGGGGGATCAACTGGCCGGCCGCCGGCAAGCCGACACGAATAGCCGACAACCGGCTCCCCGAAAACCCATCTTTGCGTAGATGGTTCGGGGAATCAGCCGGCAAGCCGGCACGAATAGCCGGCAACCAACTCCCCGAAAACCCATCTTTGCGCAGATGGTTTGGGGAATCAGCCAGCACGAATAGCCGGCAACCAGCTCCCTGAAAACCCATCTCAACCAACATACTCCCCTTTCGTGAAGTAGCCGGATAGAACTAACCGGCATCTGACTGCCATGTAGTGGTTGCCGGGTAACTACCCGAAAAGGCAAGCCAAATCAATTAGGAGATACGACAGGATTTAATCACTTAAATCTCACAAATCAATCAATTATGCGAACTGCGTAATCAAACCGAGATTCACGCCGGCTTCCATCTTCGAGTGCCCCAAAGAAGGAAGGCGACCCCTTATAAAAGAGGCGGCCTCCCACCCCATTGAGTAGGCTTCCACCTCTCAGAGAAACCATCGTATGGACGCAGGAGACACTCGGTACGCTTTCGGCCCTTAGAGAAAACGCCGGCTGGAGGTTCTGAAGGAAGGGAGATGCTCAAAGCCCCGATGCCCATTCGTCGCACTAGAGCGAGGACTTCCAATCACCGTCGACGACTCCCTGCAGGTAAGCCCTTCCATCCTCATCATTTTACGTATGTTTTCACGATGTCTTTCTCGAGCCACGACCATGTAACACCTTCCCCATGCAAGGGAAAGGTCGGAAGACGAACCTGGGTATCATTCCTTTGGAAACACGTCTGAAGGTACCGGTGGCCGTCCTCCCGGCTGGGTGAATCCACCCGACACGGTCGATTTCGGTTCGGTTGCGACCCTCCCATCAAGTCCTTTTACATGGAAACTTTGAGTTTCCCAGTAGGTTTTACGCATTTTACCCAATCTTCGCATGTCTTTCTGGGAAATGTAAGTCTACATCCCCGATGCCCCGAAAAGATTTCTGGGATGACGCCTCCGGCATGCATCCTTGTCGGCGGCAACCGTCCGGGTGTACGAACAAGTACAACCTGGCAGTTCTCGTTTCCCAGGAAATGTAAGCCTACAATCCCGATGCCCCGGAAAGATTTCCGGGATGACGCCTCTGGCATGCACCCTTGCCGGCGGCGGCCATTCAAGTGTACGAAGAAGTACAACCCGACGATTCCCGTTTCCCAGGAAATGTAAGTCTACATTCCCGATGCCTCGGAAAGATTTCTGGGATGACGCCTCTAACATGCATCCTTGCCGGCAGCGGCCATCCGAGTGTACGAACAAGTACAACCCGACGGTTCCCGTTTCCCAGGAAATGTAAGTCTACACTCCCGATGCCCTAGAAAGATTTTCTGGATGATGCCTCCGGCAAGCTGGTACAAATAGCCAGTAGCTGGCTCCCCGAAAACCCATCCTTGCGCAGATGGTTCAGGGAATCAGCCGGTCTGCCGTTGGCAAGCCGGTACAAATAGCCGACAACCGGCTCCCCGAAAACCCATCTTTATGCAAACGATTCGGGGAACCAGCCAGCAAGCCGGTACAAATAGCCGGAAGCCGACTCCCCGAAAACCCATATTTGCACAGATGATTCGGGTAACCAGCCGGCCCACCGCCGACGAACCGGTATAAAAAAACTAGCAACCGGTCCCCGTTTTCTGGGAAATGTAAGTCTACATTCCCGATGCCCCGGAAAGATTTCCGGGATGACGTCTATGGCATGCATCCTTGCCGGCGGCGGCCATTCGGGTATACAAACATACGACCTGACGGTTCTTGATTTCCAGAGAAATGAAGATCCCCTACTGGGATAAGGCCACCGGCATGCATCCATGCCAGCCCTGGCCAAGTGGTAACGTAACTTCTCATCTCTAGTCATGGGGCGGGGGATATGACGCAGTAGCTAGTATATTTAGCTGGCTATCCGACGGCCCAGCTGGCTGCCTCACCCACCCTTCAGTTCTTCTGCTGAGAGGTCCGTACGGGTGACCTTCGTGTCTTTCTCTCCCCCATTCACCACCAAATCCGGTGCAAAACCCCACTTTGTTCGATTCTCGTTTGTTTTACCGGACGAGATGAGGGTATCCCTTCCGATGCCCTGGAAAATTTTCCGGGTGAGGCCATGGATGGCCAGACTGACTGTCGTAGTTTCCCATTTTTAGAGCCAGAGAGAGGCCAGGAATACCTGGGTATCTAGGGGTTCCTAACACCTTCCCCAACAGTACCCTGAGCCCCGTATCCAGTTCTCTCATATTACACAATTTTATGTGATTCCCGTGGTTTTATCGTTTCGATGGTGGAAGGACACTTTCCCATCCAGTGGAAACCCATGGGCTTCCGGGTGATAGCCGGATGAAAGAGAGGGTACAGATTTTTGGCAACTCCGCTAGGGAGACTCGCTGCATTTTTATCGATTAAGTGGCTCAAACACTCGCTCGTACGGCTCTTTTATAGTCAGTCTTTTATTCTTCCGTTAGCATTTTTAACATACTTGTCGCATTTGCTAAGCGAAGCTGCTTTCAAATGCATTGAACCATATCACCCTTCTTTGGTATCCCTGCAGATCTTTGCGGACCCTTGCAGATTCTCCGGGTACCATCTCCTCGCAGACGTCTACTGTTTGCAGGTTCCGAACCCCGCTGGCTCCCCCTATCCTGACTCGCTCACAAGCAAGAGCCATGGCCACCAGTTGCGCTACGGCTTCCGGATCATCCCCTTCCATCACTACGGCAACCTTTGTGCCACTGTCCGTGGTTTTCGGCCCACCACCGCTTGTCGTCACCCAAACGAACTTCACCCGACCTATCATCGTGCCTGCTAGAATCCTGGACCAACCAAGGGCACCAGATTCGTCTACAGCTTTGGCATTCGATAATGCCACGGTGCATCCTGCGCCACTCGCTTCTCCAGCTGCTAAAACTGAAGGTAACAGGCCAGCTCCTGCACGGAGCACTGGCCCGTCCTACCAACCACCCTCGAACACCGAGGGCATAGGAGCGGCCAACGCCTTCCTACCACCTCGACCAGGACACTTCGAGCAAACCCTCCTGGCTCACCAGTTGGCACGCTATCAACAGCAAGGGATTGGTTCAGTAATCCCCCCCAGGCCAACCATCTGTGTCCTGGAGAGGTGGCACATGGAAGAATACGATGTTGTCACCACTCCCGTCACCGATCAATTCGGCCCGCCTCCACTCCCACCGGCAACCGCCACTACTGCCGCCCCGGTGCCCAACCTGCAAGGACAACTATTGCAGAGGATAGCCGAACTGGAGGTGTCCTTCCGAAGCATGAAGTCCGACCCACCAGAACCTTCCTATGCCTTCCAAAACCTCTGTTTCTATCCTGAAGCGACGCTCCCTCCCGATTTCAAGATGCCCAAACTGGTTAAATACAATGGGCATGGGGACCCTCGCGCGCACCTCCAGGCCTTCTGCGGAGACATGGCAGCACTGCAACATGAGGAGAAGCTCCTTGTCCAGCTGTTCCAGAAATCTCTCCAAGGACCTGCGCTTTCCTAGTACATATCCTTAGACTTAACAAAGATCTACACCTGGGAACAGGCGTACATGTTCCAGGAATAGTACACGTATAACTTAGACCTGGCACCAAAGTTGGAAGATCTCCGTTGCCTTCGCCAACATGAGAATGAGCCATTCAGTGGCTATGTCGGCAGATGGCGGGCCCTGGCATCCCAAATCTAGGACAAACCCGCGGAAGAAGACTCTCTGGACATAATTGTGCAAGGTGCTCAACCATCACTGGCAGCCCTTCTATGTATCCAGTCATACTCAACTTTTTCTCAGTTGATCAAAGCTAGTAGCCGCCTGGAAGGATTCTTGAAGTCGGGGAGATTCTCAGCTCTTCCATTTAGAGCCAACCCCAGAGGAAACATATGTGCCCAACCACCGGCAACGGGCGAGAACATGGGGAACAACCACGGCCCCCGGAGGAATGACAACATCCGTCCATCTCCCGTGACTGTTGTGGTAGCAGCACCACCACCATACCAACCACAATAGGTGTACGCCCCGACCCAGGAGTATCATCCACTAGCAATCACCCCAGTTCAGCAGTCGGTCTACACCACCCGAGCGGCCCCGAATCAACAACCTTGGAGGCCCAAGGCTCCACACCCGGCAGCCGCATCCGATCCGCTAGCTCACCAGTAGTGGCAGGTAACATCCCTGACAACCTCTCAACAAAGAAACCAGGGACAAAGTGGAGATCGCACAAACGTTAACCAACAACGCCCCAATCAGCAATAGCATGAACCACGCCAGCCGCCGCAGTAGCCACAGCAGCCGCGCATAACAGAATACACGCCACTCTTTGAACCGCTTAGCCAGGTATTCCGCCAGGCCCAAGCGCTGCTCATGCTCCCCCCTATCAAGCCACCTCCAGCTGTTCTTCCTGCCTGGTACAATTTGCAGTAGTACTGCGAATACCACAGGTCAACCGGCCACGCAACAGACCATTGTCGAACACTGAGACAAGCTATTCAGAGGCTTATCAACTCAAGCACCATTGAGCTTCAATAGCCTCTTGTAACCCCCGGGCCGAGCTAGCATACCTTCCCAAATCATACGGGAAACTCCCAGGTGAGTACTATCTTCTTAGGTGCCTGAAGGAGGCATCCGCTCGAAGGGTTCCGGCGTATGTAGCCGGTTTCCGCCTGTCCAACCAGGCACGGACAAGGGACAAAGAGATCCCTCCCTTCAGCACAGCCGCTGGAAGCGGGAACTCCCTGGTTGAACCCTGTCAACCTCATCCGTCTGGCCAACCACCCACCGACGCTTGAAGAACTCCAGCCATACTACCAACAACTCCAGTCCTCCATCCTCACCATCAGCGGCCACTGGAGGAGGAGGAAGTCTTCAAGGCCTACACCGCAACAGCTCCACCAGTAGGAAAATTCTTCGTTCGGGTGGCGCCTACACCTACTGCATCAAGAGAATCAGCTACCGTGTTAAGGGAGCTGGCAGTCGGGACAACCCTACGAGCTCAACCCAAGGTAATTCTCTACTCACCTGCTGCCCCAGTTAGGGCAGTCATCCCGATGGTACCACCGATCCCCAAAGCCTCAACTGCTGGCTTTGCTCCCACGACTGGCACTCCAGCCAGCACGGTCTCTCCAGCAACTACAACACTAGCGCCACTCCCAGCCCACCTGGCAAAGCAACAATTCACGCTTTTGACCAGACCCCCCCTTCGGTCGCACTCACTTTCGAATAGCACAAAGGCAAGGAGGTAGCCGTCTCACCACAGCCGTCCACATGTACGGCTATAACTAGGTCTGGCCAGGTATACCAACCAAAGTCGCGCTCTGGAGGGATCTCCATCTCGGGAGTAGCAGGACAAACTTCAACCAACAACTGTCAACCAGTTGCCGCCTCGACAGTACCGGCGACCGCCTCCTCAGCACTGGCCTAGGTGGGGACCTAGGTGGGGACACTCTAGGCTTGCAGGTCATCAACGTCAAGAGGCAAGCCTGACGGCTTCCGGGCGACTCATGCCGGAACCCGCTCCCTCAATAGCAGGGCTTGGCATCCCATGCACAAGTACGTTGGCAGCTGCGTCCTCAGCAGCCACTGACTTGGCAACCCGACCAAGTCAACTGGGGCTTGGCAATCATACCAAGTCTCTCGCTCAGCACAGCAGACAATTGATCCTCCGGGCACCGATTAAATCAACCAGAAACCATCAACCCTCAACAGGGGTGCCACATCATGGAGTCAAAACAGCCAGCCTACTCAGTCTGGGCGACATCCTCCACAAGCAGAATACTGGCCAACATCACGAGGCAGAACTAGGGGCATTCTGCCCCTCCTCTGCCACAGTCACTCAAGCAGTCGAATGTGACCAGTCTGCTGCATTTTCGTTCGAGACTCCATCTGGTTTCCGCCTCCTATCCACCAGGTAGCCGGTTCCTCCCATCGAGACAGAACTAGGGGCATTCGGCCCCTCATCCTCCTTAAATGCTCGGTGGCCAGAACAACAGATGGAGTCTAACGGCATGACACCTCAAGTAGACGGGTACAGTAGGTCCACCGCCATCTCCCCTAAAGCATTCCCGAGGTTCACTGCTACCTCAAACTGGTAGCTGATCCACTTACTCGGCACCCAGCCGGAAGACCACAGGCACCGCTCCCGCCAGATCCATCATCCAACGCCCTTTCAGCCCAAGGGTCAATAAGCCGCAGAAGACATCGACGATCCTTATCAAGAGTCTGAAGAAGAAGGCCCATGGGTCCAACCACCCGAATCTATCGGCATAATGTCTACTGACGAAATCGAAGCCACCCGGACCAAAACCTGCACGAGACGAGATGTCACACGAAAAAAGAAGGGGGCTGCCGGGTAAAACAGTCGGCCACCACCACCAATACCCAGGGATGGTCGACTCCTCAAACGCAACCCATGCCAGAACACTGACTATTCCATGCAGGAAGAAGGAAAGCTCCCCCATGCGCGCGGCCCCGCTTAGATAGCAGGACGCCCAGACCTCAACTCACACAAGATGAGATGTCACACGAAAAAAGAATGGGGGGCTGTCGAGAATGAATAAGGCCCCCACTCCTCACCGAACTCGGATGGTTGGATGCCACGACAAGGATCAGCGCTAAACAAAATGTCATGCTGGAGAAGGAAGGGCCGTCGGACGAACCAGTCGACAATTGCACGCCAAAGGAAGACACGCAGAAGTAAGATCATCCAATGGTGCAAGAGGCCAGCCGGCCCACCACCAACAATCCGGCAAGAAGACCCAGCAACAGGCTCCCTGAAACCCGTACTTAGACGTATCGATCGGGTGGCCAGCCGGCCCACTGCCGGCAATCTGGCAAGAAGACTCGGCAACCGGCTCCCTAAAAACCATACTTAGACGTATGGATCAGGTGGCCAGCCGGCCCGCCGCCGGCAATAAGACCTGGCAACCGGCTCCCCGAAAGCCATACTTAGACGTATGGATCGGGTGGCCAGCCAGCCCACCGCCAGTAATCTAGCAAGAAGACCCGACAGCCGGCTCCCCAAAACCCATACTTAGACGTATGGATCGGGCGGCCAACCAGCCCGCCGCCAGCAATCCGGCAAGAAGACCCGACAGCCGGCTCCCCGAAACTCATACTTAGATGTATGGATCGGGTGACCAACTGGCCCACCACCAGTAATCTGACAAGAAGACCCGGCAGCCGGCTCCCCGAAATCCATACTTAGACGTATGGATCGAGTGGCCAGCCGGCCCGCCACCGGCAATCCAGCAAGAAGACTCGGCAATCGGCTCCTCGAAAACCATACTTAGACGTATGGATCGGGTGGCCAGCCGACCCACCGCCGGCAATTCGGTAAGAAGACCCGGCAGTCGGCTACCCTAAAACCATACTTACACGAATGGATCGAGTAGCTAGCCGGCCTACTGCCGGCAATCCGGTAAGAAAACCCAGCAGCCGGCTCCAAAATTCCCACCATGGTACGAATGACTTCTTCATATCGTCACCCCACATCTCACTCGCTAGTCCACACAAATTCTTGTGGGGACAGTTATACGCAATTTCGTTAAAGTGAAGCTGATGTTATTTATGATTTAATGTACAAGCAGATACACAAGGCTATTCCTCATTAGAAGTCCTCTAGGAGTCGAACCTCCGAGGCTCAACCCTCCAGGGATCGAACCTCTGACATTCCCGCCTCTATTGCTACCGTGCTTCCTCCCAACGCTCCATCCGCTCCACCAAGCAGATCAACCGGTCCTCGCGGCTCAATAGCCAGATGAGAACTTCATCCCAGGCATTGAGATGCTCCACCGCCATGCGCAAGCAGTCGATGAGATCCCAGTCAACTGCCCTCCGAACGACGAGCTGGTCCGCCTCAAGGAAAACCTCTCATACCGGCCCAGATCGACTGACATATTGGGCCAGGTCTGGAGCGGGACCTTCTGCCGGCCCCCAGTTGAAATGCGAAGGAAGTTGGCCAGTTCCACCATCACCTCCCTAAATAGCAACTGGCTGAGAGCCCGCCGGCCCGGGATGATCACACCGCGCATCTGGCACCGAACCGCCACCCCCCCAGTTCACCTGACAACCCGCTATCACCGCGAAAGTCACGAGGTAGGTTGCCACACTAATCTCGTCCCAGTGTCCTCCCTTTGGGAGGATTGTGTTGTTAAGGACGAAGGAAACAAGGTGGGCAATGGGGTTCAGGTCCCGGGCCTTAACGACCCATTGGTCGAAATCGGCTTCCGTGGCAACTGTCGCGTTGATGTCACCGATGCTCCAGGGAAGCCTCGGCAAGGGAGAGAAGATGTCCAAGCCGGTGAATCGGAGGCCCAACACCTCAAACAGGAGCCCGTCGGAGAACTCCACTGGCCTGGACTAAAGGCCCATGACGAGTTGTGACTCCACCTCCGACAAGCTGGAGTACATCTCGGCTACCAGATCGGGGACGGTCTCCACCCAGCAAAAGTCCCGAACGAAGGGAAGCAAGCCCTGCCTGGCGAACAGCTGCTCCACCTCTGGCAGCTAGTCGAAACTAGCTAGCCTGCCATATAAAATAGTCTTTATGGTGAGGCAGCCATCGACAGGGAATGTTAGCTCCTGGTCAATTTCGGGGGGAGCCACGCCATCGACCATTGCCTCCTCAGAGCTGCTCAGGGTACGGTACTAGGGGAGCGCCAGCCAAACTGATTCTGCATCCGACACCGCATCTTCGGGGATGTCCAACGACACTGATGAAGTCCCGATGAAGTGCTGTTGCCAGTTCACCGTCATCTTACGGTGTACCGGACGCCGCCAACTCTAGAGAGGGGCCTCCGCTGATGCCCCGCCTTCCGCTTCGCCCACCGGTAGACGAGAACTGGAGGCACCGAAGTCTCGCTGCCATTCCAACAGCCACCACTGGGACATAGCCTCAGCTGTAGAGGCATCACAGCCATGGTCGGTAAGTTTGAAGAAGACGGACAGACGGGCAGATTCGGCCCGATCAGGACGCACGAGCTCCCCCGCTGGCAGGTTCCTCAACGTCGACGGTAAAAGGTCGAGCCATCGTTGCACAGCCCCAGAAGCCGGTTGCCGGACATGCCTCGTGATATTCTTTGTGCAAGGCATAGTGGTGGTGAAAGACAGATGAAGGATGGAAGAAAATCGAGAGGCAACGCTCAAGCGAAGAGTGAAATCGAGAGGAGGAGATGAAGAAATCTCAAACGCCCTCGCCCTCTATTTATAGAAAATTTGGCACCCAGATTCTGACTAACCCAAGGCGGCAACCGGTTCCACAAAAATTGAGAAAGCTGAAACGATTCCTGACAACTTTGAAAAGGTATAGTCATCGCACGGGAACCGAGAAAGTTGCACGAAACCGAAAAAGATGAACGAAAATCAAGAAAGCTGTAGCAAGCACTTGAAACATTCACATCACCAGCCGGTTGCCAGCTCCCGCAAGGCGGCAACTGCGTAACCAGCCGGCTGCAAAAGTGAAATTACAAAGGTACGACGTGATGATTCACTGCATCAACCGTAGCCTTTGGAAAAGCAAACACGTGAAACGTCCACGTCACCAACCGGTTGCCGGCTCCCACAAGGCAACATCCGCGTAACTAGCCGGCTGAAAGGTAAGACATGACCATTCACTGCATCAACCGCACCCTTTGGAAAAGCAAGCATGTGAAACGTCTGCGTCACCAGCCGGTTGTCGGCTCCCGCAAGGCGGCAACCGCGTAACCAGCCAGCGGCCGCCCTCCCAACCGGGTGAATCCACCCGGCACGGTCAAGTTTGTTTCGATCACGACCCTTTCGTCAAGCCCTTTTACGTGGAAACTCTTACTTTCCTAACAAGTTTTTTTACGCGTTTTCACTCCATCTTCGCATGTCTTGTCCGGGAGGTGTAAGTCAGCCCTCCCGATGCCCTGGAAAGATTTTAGGGATGACGCCACCGGCAAGGAAGCCGGCGGTGGCCGTTCGGGTGTACGAACACGTACAACCCGACGGTGCCCATTTCTTTTCTAGGAGGCGTAAGTCTACCCTCCCGATGCCCCGGAAAGATTTCCGGGATGATGCCACCGCCATGGAAGCCGGCGGTGGCTGTTCGGGTGTACGAACATGTACAACCCGACGGTGCTCGTTTCTCTTCCGGGAGGCATAAGTCTACCCACCCAATGCCCCAGAAAGATTTCTGGGATGACGCTGCCGACAAGGAAGCCGACGGTGGCCATTCAGGTGTACGAACACGTACAACCCGACGGTGCCTGTTTCTTTTCTGGGAGGCGTAACTCTACCCTCCCGATGCCCCGGAAAGATTTCCAGGATGACGCCGCCGGCAAGGAAGCCGGCGGTGGCCGTTCAGGGGTACGAACACGGACAGCCCGATGGTGCCCATTTCTTTTCCGGGAGGCGTAAGTCTACCCTCCCGATGCCCTAGAAAGATTTCTGGGATGACGCCACTGACAAGGAAGCTGGCGGTGGTCGTTCAGGTGTACGAAGAAGCACAACCCGACGATTCTAGTTTTCTGGGAAATACAAGCCCTCTGTTAAAACCCCCATGCTTTAACGGACAACATTTGCACAGATGGTTCGGGGAACCAATCGGCTTGCCGCCGGTAAGCGGGTACAAATAACCTGCCGCCGGTTCCCCGAAAGCCCATATTTGCGCAGATGGTTGGGGGAATCAGCCGGCCTGCCTCCGGCGAACCGGTATAAAAACTGGTAGCTGGTCCCCGATCTCTGGGAAATGTAAGTCTACATTCCCGATGCCCTCGAAAGATTTCCGGGATGTCGTCTCCAGCATGCATCCTTGCTGGCCCCGGCCAAGTAATAATGCAAGTTCTAACCTCTACTATGGGGATATGACGCAGCAACCGGTATATCTAGCCATTTGTCCAGCGGCCCCAGAAAGTTTTTTAGGATAAGTTCACATGTGGCCAGACTGACTATTGTAGTTTTCCGTTTTAGAGCCGGAGAGAGGCCGGGATTGCCCAAGCTGTCTGGGGGTGCCTAACACCTTCCCCAACAATACCCTGAGCCCCGTATCCAGTTCTCTCATGTTTCGCATATCGTTACATAGTTTTACGTCATTCCCATAGTTTTATCGTTTCAATGGTGGAAGGATACTCCCCATCTGGTTTTCCTTGTTTTCTACCCAAAAATAAGGTGGCGACTCCGTTCAATGAGCCATCAACCGCACGTGGTGATGCGCTCACACAAACACCTTTCAATTCTCTGTACCTCGGTCCATCTGCCGGTAGGGCCGATGGAAACCCATGGGCTTTCGGGTGATAGCAGGATGAAAGAGAGGGTATAGATTTTTGGCGACTCCGCTGGGGAGACTCACTGCATTTTACCGATTAAGTGACTCAAACTCTAGCTCATATGGCTCTTTAATAGTCAGTCTTTTATTTTCCATTAAGATTTCTAGTATATTTGTCGCATTTGTTAAGCGAAGCCTCTTTCAAATGCATTGAACCGTATCACCCTTCTCTGGTATCCCTGCAGACCCCTGTAGATCTTTACGGACCCCTGCGATTCTCCAGGCATCATCTCTTCACGGACCTCTGCCCTGCCAGTTCCGGACCCCGCTGGCTCCCCCTGTCCTGACTCGCTCACAAGCAAGAGCCGTGGCCACCATTTCCGCTGCGGCTTCTAGATCATCCCCTTCCATCGCTACGGCAACTTCTGTGCTGCTGTCCGTGGTCTTCAGCCCGCCGCTGCCTATCGTCACTCGAACGAACTTCACTCGACCGATCATCGTGCCTGCTGGAGCCACGGACCAACCAAGGATGCCAGACCTGTCGCATATGCCACGGTACATCCTGCACCGCCCACTTTTCCAGCCACTGAAACTGAAGGTAATAGGCCGGCTCCCACACGGAGCACCGGCCTGTCCTACCAACCACCCTCGAACACCGAGGGCATAGGAGCGGCCGACACCTTCCTCCCACCTCGATCGAGACACTTCGAGCAAACCCTCCTGGCTCACCAGTTAGTGCACTATCAACAGCAAGGGATTGGTTCAGTAATCCCCCCCAGGCCAACCATCTATGTCCTGGAGAGGCCACAATCAGAAGAATACCATGTCGTCGCCGACCCATTCGGCCCACCACCACTCCAGCCAGCAGCCGCCACCGCTGCCGCCCCGGTGCCCGACCTGCAAGGGCAACTACTACAAAGGATAGCTGAATTGGAGAGATCCTTCTGGACCATGAAGTCCAGCCCGCTGAAACCTTCTTATGCCTTCCAAAACCTCTGTTTTTATCCCGAAACAACACTCCCTCCCGATTTCAAGATGCCCGAACTGGTCAAATATAATGGGCACGGGGACCCTCGCACGCACCTCTAGGCCTTCTGCGGAGACATGGCGGCACTGCAACATGAGGAGAAGCTCCTCGTCCGACTGTTCCAGAAATCTCTCCAAGGACCTGCACTTTCCTGGTACATGTCCTTGGACTTAACAAAAATCTACACCTGGGAACAGCTGGCATACATGTTCCAGGAACAGTACGCGTATAACTTAGACCTGGCACCAAAGTTGGAAGATCTTCGTTGCCTTTGCCAACGTGAGAACGAGCCGTTCAGTGGCTATGTCGGTAGGTGGCAGGCCCTGGCATCCCAAATCTGGGACAAACCTATGGAAGAAGACTCTCTAGACATAATTGTGCAAGGTGCTCAACCATCACTGGCAGCCCTTCTATGCATCCAGTCATACTCAACTTTCTCCCAGTTAATCAAAGCTGGTAGCCGCCTGGAAGGATTCTTGAAGTCGGGGAGATTCTCAGCTCTTCCATTTGGAGCCAACCCAGGAGGAAACATATGTCCCCAACCACCGGCCATGGGCAACAACATGGGGAACAATCGCAGCCCCTGGAGGAATGACAACATCTGTCCGTCTCTCGTAACCGTTGTGGCAGCAGCACCACCACCATACCAACCACAACAGGTGTACGCCCCGGCCCAGGAGTACCATTCGCCGGCAATCACTCTGATTCAGCAGCCGGTCTACACCACCCGAGCAGCCCCGATCAACAACCTTGGAGGCCCAAGGCTCCACACCCGGCAACCGCATCCGATCCACCAGCCCGTCGGCAGTGGCAGGTAATGTCCCCGACAACTTCTCAACAGAGAAACCAAGGACAAAATGGAGATCGCACAGGCATTAACCAACAACGCCCCGATCAGCAACAGCGTGCACCATGTCAGCCACCCCCGCAGCTGCAGCAGCCGCGTTTAACGGAATACACGCCACTCTCTGAACCGCTGAGCCAGGTATTCCGCCGGGCCCAGGCACTGCTCACGCTCCCCCCTATCAAGCCACCTCCAGCTATTCTTCCTGCCTGGTACAATTCGCAATAGTACTACGAATACCACAGGTCCGCCGGCCATGCTACGGATCATTGCCGGATGTTGAGACAAGCTATTGAGAGGCTTATCAACTCGAGCACCATTGAGCTTCAACAGCCTCCCGTACCCCCCGAGCCGAGCCAGCATACCTTCCCAAATCATACGGGAAACTCCCAGGTGAGTACTATCTTCTTAGGTGCCCGAAGGAGGCACTCGCTCGAAGGGTTCCAGCCTATGCAGCCGGTTTCCACCTATCCAACCAGGCACGGACAAGGGACAAGAAGATCCCTCCCTTCAGCACGGCCGCTGGATGCAGGAACTCCCTGGCTGAACCCCGTCAACCTCATCCATCCAACCGACCATCCATCGATGCTGGAGGAGCTCCGGCCATACTACCAACAACTCCAGACCTCCATCCTCACCATCAGCGGCCACCAGAGAAGGAGGAAGTCTTCAAAGCCTACACCGCAATAGGCATCATCCCCACCTGTAGGAAAATTCTTCGTTCGGGTGGTGCCTATGGTTGTCGCGTCAAGAGAGCAAGCCACCACGACAACCATACGGGCTCAACCCAAGGTAATTCTCTACTCACCCACTACCCCAGTCAGGGCAGTCATCCCGGTGGTACC
>JAMKPZ010001556.1:0-26415 GCA_024699675.1 Amphibolis antarctica | reverse complement strand
GATGACCTCCCCTTTCCATAGGAACTTAAGCATCCTATGAAGGGTGGAAGGCACAATGGAATTTTGGTGGAGAAATGGGCGGCCCAGGATAAGATTGTAGCTTGGGGGAATGTCTACCACGTGCACAGGAACCTTGAAGGTGGCTGGTTCAATGACGAGGGGGAGGACGACTTCACCTTTGGCTTCGCGCAGAGTGCTGTCGAACCCTCTCATCACCCGGTCGGTGGGGAGCAAGTCTTGCTCTTTGATTCCCAACTTCTGCAGGACTTGTAGCGGGCACAGGTTTAGCCTGGATTTGTCGTCGATCATTACCATGGGGATGCAGAGGTCCTTGTATTGCACCCAAATGTACAAGGACAGGTTGTGATCGGTCCCGGCCGGTGAGAGGTCTAGATCTGAGAAGTAGACAAAGGAGGGGACTGTTACTGTGGCCACCATTCCTTGTATGGCCTCGGGAGCGAGACCTTGGTCCACTTTGGCCACCTACAGTGCTTTGAGAAGGGTTTCCTGGTGCTCGGTAGAGGATCGGAGCAGGTCCCATAAAGAGATGTCGGCCCGTATCCCTTGTAGCTGGATTGACAGGTCCGGGAGTGACCGCGACTGGATGACCGGTGTTGAGGAGGCGGCTGTCGGCCCTGCTGAAGTGGCAGCCAGTGGTCAGTTATTGGTTGAAGTTCGTCCTGCTATCCCTGGGATGGAGATTCCTCCGGGGCACGACTGTGGCTGATACACCTGGCTCGACCTGGTTATAGCCGTACATGTGGACGGCAGTTCTATCCCCTTGCCTTTATGTTGTTCGGAAGTGAGCGTGGCCGGAGGGGAGGGCTTGGTGAGCTGCTGCTTTGCCAGGTGTGCTTGGAATGGCGCCAACATTGCAGCCACTGGAGAGGTCGTGCCGGCTGGAGTGCCGGTCGTGGATGCAAAGCCAGCGGTTGAGGCTTTGGGGCTTGGAAGTACCGCCAGGATGACTACCCTAACTGGGGCAGCAATTGAGTAAAGAATTACCTTGGGCTGAGCTCGTATGGTTTGCCTGGCGGTCGGTTCCCTTGACGCGGCAACCGGTTCTTTTGACGCGAAAACCGTAGGCGCCACTTGAACGAAGAATTTTCCTATAGGTGGGGATGACGCTTGTTGCAATGTAAGCTTTGAAGACTTCCTCCTTCTTCGGTGGCTACTGACGGTGAAGATGGAGGTCTGGAGTTGTTGATAGTACGGTCGGAGTTCTTCAAGTGTCGGCGAGTGGTTAGCCGGACGGATGAGGTCGACGGGTTTCAACCAGGGAGTTCCTGCATCCAGCGGCCTTACCGAAGGGAGGGATCTTCTTGTCCCTTGTCCGTGTCTGGTTGGATAGGCGGAAACTGGCTGCATAGGCCGGAACCCTTTAAGCGGGTGCCTCTTTTTGGCACCTAGGAAGATAGCACTGACCTGGGAGTTGCCCGCATGATTTGGGAAGGTATGCTGGCTCGGCTCCGAGGGTACAGGAGGTTGTTGAAGCTCAATGGTGCCTGAGTTGACAAGCCTCTGAATAGCTTGTCTTAACGTCCGATAATGATCTGTGGCATGGCTGGCGGACCTATGGTACTTGCAGTACTGCTGAGAATTGTACCAGGCAGGAAGAGCAGCTGGAGGTGGCTTGATAGGGGGGAGCGTGAGTAGTGCTTGGGCTCAGCGGAATACCTGGCTTAGCGGTTCAAAAAATGGCATGTATTCTGTAATGCGTGGCTGTTGCGGCTAAGGGTGCGGCTGGCATGGCCCACGCTGTTGCTGATCGGGGCGTTGTTGGTCAACGCTTGGGCGATCTCCTCCTTGTCCCTGGTTTCTTTGTCGAGAGTTTGCTGGGGACGTTACCTGCCTCTGTTGGCGGGCTGGCGGCTCGGAGGTGGCTGTCGAGTGTGGAGCCTTGGGCCTCCAAGGTTGTTGATTCGGGGCCGCTCGGGTGGTGTAGACCGGCTGCTGAACCGGAGTGATTGCTAGTGGATGGTATTCCCTGGCTGGGGCGTACACCTGTTGTGGTTGGTATGGTGGTGGTGCTACCGCCACATTGGTTATGGGAGACGGACGGCTGTTGTCATTCCTTTAGGGGCCGCGGTTGTTCCCCATGTAATCACCCAAGGCCAATGGTCGGGGACGTGCGTTTCCTCCAAGGTCGGCTCCAAATGGGAGAGCCAAAAACCTCCCTGACTTCAAGAATCCTTCCAGGCGGCTACCAGCTTTGATTAACTGGGAGAAGGTTGAGTACGACTGAATGTATAAAAGGGCCACCAGTGATGGTTGAGCACCTTGTACAATTATGTCTAGAGAGTCTTCTTCCACAGGTTTCTCTCGGATTTGGGATGCCAGGGCCCGCCACCTGCCGACATAGCCGCTGAATGGCTCATTCTCACGTTGGCGAAGGCAACGGAGATCTTCCAACTTTGGTGCCAGGTCCAAGTTATACGCGTACTGTTCTTGGAACATGTATGCCAGTTGTTCCCAGGTGTAGATCTTTGTCAGGTCTAAGGACATGTACCAGGAAAGTGCAGGTCCTTGGAGAGATTTCTGGAATAGCCAGACGAGGAGCTTCTCCTCGTGTTGTAGTGCTGCCATGTCTCCACAGAAAGCCCGGAGGTGCATGTGAGGATCCCCGTGCCTATTGTATTTGACCAGTTCAGGCATTTTGAAATTGGGAGGGAGCATCGCTATGGGATAGAAACAGAGATTTTGGAAGGCACAGGAAGGTCTAGGCGGGCCAGATTTTATGCTCCGGAAAGATGCCTCCAGTTCAGCTATCCTTTGTAGTAGCTGCCCTTGCAGGTCGGGCACCGGGGTGGTAGCCATGGCGGCTGCTGGCTGGAGTGGTGGCAGGCTGAATTGGTCGGTGATGGGAGTAGTGACGACGTTGTATTCTTTCTAGTTTGGCCTCTCCGGGACACAGATGGTTGGCCTAGGGGGGATTATGGAACCAATCCCTTGTTGTTGATAGCGCGCCAACTGATGAGCCAGGAGGGTCTGCTCGAAATGTCTCGGTTGAGGTGGTAGGAAGGTGTTGGCCGCTCCTATGCCCTTAGCGTTCGAGGGTGGTTGGTAGCACGGGCCGGTGCTCCGTGTTGGAGCAGGCCTATTATCTTCAGCTTCAGTAGCCGAAGAAGCCGGCGGCGTAGGATGCACTGTGGCATTGTTGAACGCTACAGTGGTGGACAGATTAGGCGCCCTTGGTGGGTCTGGGGTTCCGGTAGGCACAATGATGGGCCTGGTGAAGTTCGTCCGGGTGACGATAGGCGGTGGTGGGTCGAAGACCACGGACAGCGGCACAGAAGTTGCTGCGGTGACTGAAGGAGATGATCCGGAAGCTGCAGCAGAACCGGTGGCCATGGCTCTTGCTTGTGAGTGAGTCAGGACAGGGGGAGCCAGCGGGGTCCGGAACCTGTAGGGCAGAGGTTCGTGAGGAGACGGTGCCCGGAGAACCCGCAGGGGGTCCGTGAAGATCTGTAGGGATACCAAAGAAAGGTGACACAGTTCAATGCATTTGAAAGTGGCTTCTCTTAGCAAATGTGACAAGTGTGTCAAAAATCCTAATGGAAAAATAAAAGACTGACTATAAAAGAGCCGTACGAGTGAGAGTTTGAGCCACTTAATTGATAAAACGCAGCGAGTCTCCCAAGCGGAGTCGCCAAAAATCTGTACCCTCTCTTTCATCCAGCTATCACCCGGAAGCCCATGGGTTTCCACCGGCCCCCCCGGCAGATGGGCCGAGGTACAGAGAATTGAAAGGTATTTGTGTGAGCGCATCACCACGTGCGGTTGATGGCTTGTTGAATGGAGTCGCTAAAAATCTGTACCCTCTCTTTCATCTGGCTATCACCCGGAAGCCCATGGGTTTCCACCGGCCCCACCAGCGGATGGGCCGAGGTACAGAGAATTGAAAGGTGTTTGTGTGAGCACATCACCACGTGCGGTTGATGGCTTGTTGAACAGAGTCGCCACCTTATTTTTGGGTAGAAAACAAGGAAAACCGGATGGGAAAGTGTCCTTCTGCCATCGAAGCGATAAAACCATATGGGTGACGTAAAATTGAAATGAAAACATGAGAGAACTGGATACGGGGTTCAGGGTACTGTTGCGGAAGGTGTTAGGCACCCCCAGACAGCTCGGGCATTCCCGGCCTCTATCCGACTTTAAAACGGAAAACATGATAGTTAATCCAGCCACGTACGGCCTCACCCTGGAAAACTTTCCAGGGCATTTAGAGGGATAACCTTATCCCTTCCGATGAAAACAAACGAGAATCAAGTAAACAAATGAGAATTGAACAAAACGGGGATCCATATTGGATCTGGTGGTGAATAGGGGAGAAAAAGATGGGTTTTCGGGGAGCCAGCCGCCGGCTACTTGTACCGGTTGATCGGCGGCTTTTCCCAACCCATTTGCGCCCATGGGGGTTTTGGGGAAATGGGGGCCAGCGGCTAGCCGGCTGTTTCCCCCTTCCATGCGCACCCATAGGGTTTTGGGGAAACAGGGGCCGGTTCCTTGAACCGGCTAGCTGGCGGCTTGCCGGCTATTTCCCCCCTCCATCCGCACCCGTGGGGGTTTCGGGGAAATGGGGGCCGGTTCCTTGAACCAGCCCACCGGCGGCTAGCCGGCTGTTTCCCCACCCCATGCGCACCCATGGGGGGTTTTGGGGAAACGGGGGCCGGTTCCTTGGACCGGCCAGTCGGTGACTTGCCGGCTATTTGCCCCCTCCATGCGCACCCATGGGGGTTTCGGGGAAACGGGGGCCGGTTCCTTGAACCGGCCCACCGGTGGCTAGCCGGCTGTTTCCCCACCCCATGCGCACCCATGGGGGGTTTTGGGGAAATGGGGGCCGGTTCCTTGAACCGGCCAGCCGGCGGCTTGCCGGCTGTTTCACCCCTCCATGTGCACCCATGGGGGTTTCGGGGAAACGGGGGCCGGCGGCTAGCCAGCTGTTTCCCCACCCCTTTTCCTCTTGACGTCTGTAAAAGCATGGGATTTAACGGTGGACTTATATTTTCCAGGAAAATGGAAACCGTCGGGTTGTACGTTTCGTACACACAAACGGCCACCGCCGGCATCCTTGCTGGTGGCATCATCCCGGAAACTTTTCCGGGGCATTGGGAGAGTAGACTTAAGTCTCTTGGAAATCGAACGACCGCCGCCGGCATCCTCGCCAGTGGTGTCATCCCGGAAACATTTTCGGGACATCGGGAGAGTAGACTTACGTCTCGCGGAAAAACGTACGGGCACCGTTGGGTTGTACCTGTTCGTACACCCGAACGGCCGCCACCGACATCCTTGCCGGTGGCATCGTTCCGGAAATTGTTCCGGGACCCCGAGAAAGACATGTGGAGATCAGATAAAAACTCGTAAAGCCTGTTGGGAAACTTAGAGTTTCCACGTAAAAAGACCCGATAGAAGGGTCACGAATGAACTGAGCTCGACCGGGACGGATGGATTAACCCGGCTAGGAGGGCGGCCACCGGTACCTTCGGACGTGTTTTCGAAGGAATCATACCCGGGTCTGTCCTCCGACCGTTCCCTTGCACAAGGAAGGTGTTATGCGGTCGGGGCTCGACGAAGCATCGTAAAAACATACGTAAAATGGCGAGGGTGGAAGGACTTACCTGTAGGGGGTCATCGACGGGGATCAGACGTCCTTGCTCCGGCACGGCGAAGAGGCGTTGGGGCCCTGAGCTTCTTTCCTCCTTCGGAACCAGTGGACGATCGTTTCTCCAGAGGGTGTCAGCCTTCTTCTTGAAAATTCCAGCCTTTTTGAAATTCTAGCCCGCCTTTGATGTGGGCGGGGGGCTCTCCTTTTATAAGGGGTTGCCTTCCTTCTTTGGGGGCACTCGAAGATGGAAGGCAGCGTGATTCGGGCTTGATTACGCGGTCCGCGTAATTGATGGATTTGCGAGATTTACATGGTCAAATCCCAGCGTATTTCTCAGATTGATTCGGCCTGCCTTCTTGGGTAGCCAACTGGTAGCCGCTACGTGGCAGGCGGAAGCCGGCTGGTCCCCCGAACATTCGCACGAAAATGTGGGTTTTTGGGATTCGGGTGCCGCTTCCTTGTAGCGGCTTGCCGACAGCAAGCCGGCTCCATCCCCCCAACTTTTCACCAAATGTGGGTTTTTGGGGGTCCGGGTGCCGCTTCCTTGAAGTAGCTTGCCGACGGCAAGCCGGCTCCATCCCCTAACTTTTCACCAATTGTGGGTTTTTGGGGGTCCGAGTGCCGCTTCCTTGAAGCGGCATGCCGGCGGCAAGTCGGCTCCATCCCCCCAACTTTTCACCAAATGTGGGTTTTTGGGGGTCTGGGTGCCACTTCCTTGAAGCGGCATGCCGGCTCCTTCCCCCCAACTTTTCACCAAATGTGGGTTTTTGGGGGTCCGGGTGCCGCTTCCTTGATGCGGCTTGCCGGCGGCAAGCCGGCTCCATCCCCCTTTAAGCATGGGGTCAACAGAAGTATTAAGTCCTTCATAGACAGTAAAGCCTTAAATCTATCAAAGAAACTAGAAAGGGACTTGTCTAGCTTTTGTTTCAAACTTAGAATAGTGTTCTTTAACTGAATAGTCTAGTGAATAGGATGGTACTTCTTATGGAACACCGAATAGAATTTTGCACAGGAATGAATTGATGTCAGCGCCAATGTTGACCCCCATCCTTGAACAGAAGAGCTGGGGAAGCAACCGGCTAGCTGCCGGTAGGCCAGTTCAATGAATCGACAGCCGGCTCCCCCAAAAACCCATTTTGGGCAAGATATTCCCCTTTCGCGAGGTAACCAGATAGAACTAATTGGCTTTTGCCTGCCAGAAAGGTAAGGCAAATCAATCAGGGAGATACGACGAGATTTAATCACTTAAATCTCGCAATCAGTCAATCACGCGGATCGCGTGATTAAAGAAGGAAGGTAACCGCTTATAAAAGGAGGCTACCCCCTCCCAAAAACCCAAGCTTCCACCTCTCAGAGAAACCATCATACGAATGCGGGAGACGCTTGGCACGCTTTCAGCCCTTGGAGGAAACGCCGGCTGGAGGTTCTGAAGGAGGAGCGACGCTCGGAGCCTCGACGCCTTCTCACCGCACTGGAACGAGAGCTTCCGACCCCCCCACCCCCACCGACGACTCCTTGTAGGTAAGTCCCTCCATCCTCGTCGTTTTACGTATGTTTTCATGATGTCTTTTCCGAGCCCCGACCATGTAACACCTTCCCCATGCAAAGGAAAGGTCGGAGGACAGACCCGGGTATCATTCCTTCGGAAATACGCCTGAGGGTACCGGTGGCCGTCCCCCCGATCGGGTAAATCTACCTGGCACGGTCGATTTGGGTTCGGTCACGACCCTCTCATCTGATCTTTTTACGTGGAAACTTTGAGTTTCCCAATAGGTTTTACGTTTTTTTTTATTATCCAATCACCGCATTCTAGGAGGCGTAAGTCTACCCTCTCGATGCCCTGGAAAGATTTTCGAGATGACGCCTCTGGTAGGCATCCTTGCCGGCGGCGGCCGTTTGGGTGTATGAACAAGTACGACCCGGTGGTTCCTGTTTCCTGGGAAATGTAAGTCTACATTCCTGATGCCCCGGAAAGATTTTTGGGATGACGCCTCTGGCATGCATCCTTGCCGGCAGCGACCGTCTGGGTGTACGAGAAGTACAACCCGACGGTTCCCCTTTTCCGAGAGGCGTAAGCCTACCCTCCCGATGCCCCGGAAAGATTTCCGGGATGACGCCTCCAGCATGTATCCTTGCTCGCGGCGGCCGTTCGGGTGTATGAGAAGTACAACCAAATGGTTCCCATTTTCCAGGAGGCGTAAGTCTACCCTCCCGATGCCTCGGAAAGATTTCTGGGATGATGCCTTCGGCATGTATCCTTGCTGGCGGCGGCTGTCTAGGTGTATGAGAAGTACAACCCGACGGTTCCCATTTTTCAGGATGCGTAAGTCTACCCTCCCGATGCCCTGAAAAGATTTCCAGGATGATGCCTCCGGCATGTATCCTTGCCGGTGGCGACCGTCCGGGTGTACGAGAAGTACAACCCCCATGGTTCCCATTTTCGGGGAGGCGTAAGTCTACCCTCTCGATACCCTGGAAAGATTTCCGGGATGACGCCTCTAGCATGCACCCTTACCGGCGGCGGCCATCCGGGTGTACGAGAGGCATAACCTGACGTTTTCGTTGCCCGGGAAACATAAGTGTATGTTCCCGATGCCCTAGAGAGATTTCCGGGATGACGCCTCAGGCAATCTGGCACAAACGGCCGGTAATTGGCTCCCCAAAAACCCATTTTTGGGTGAATGGTTTGGGGAACCAGCCAGCCCACCGCCGGTAAGCCGGCACAAACGGTAAGCTAGCATTTTTCTTCAACAGCTTGAAGAAAGGCTCATAGATTGGCGTGAGGCACGAGATGAAATGCGTGATGTATTGTAGCCTTCCCAGCAAGCTCCGGATCTGTTGTTCTGTCTGTGGGGGAGGCATGTCTAAGATTGCTTTTGCCTTGTCGGGATCTACCTCGATGCCCTATTTGCCGATGACGAAGTCGAGGAGCCTCCCGGTGGTGGCCCCGAATGTTGATTTTGATGGGTTCAATCTGAGCTTGTACTTCCTTAGGCGGTCGAACAGTCTTCTTAAATGCTTGAGATGCCGCTGATGAGTGCACGCCTTCACTACCATGTCGTCGACGTAGACTTCGACTTCTTTGTGCATCATGTCATGGAAGAGGGTGGTCATGGCTCTTTGGTAAGTAGCACCTGCATTTTTGAGCTCGAATGGCATCACCTTGTAACAGAAGATGCCCCAAGGGGTTGTGAACGCGGTCTTTTCCTTGTCTTCTTTTGCCATGAGGATTTGATTGTATCCAGAGAATCCATCCATGAAGGAATATACCCCGTACTTAGCGGCGTCATCTACTAAGACATCTATGTGTGGTAGTGGGAAGTTGTCCTTGGGGCTAGCCTTGTTGAGGTCCTGATAATCGACACACATGTGTACTCGCCCGTCTTTCTTTGGGATGGGTACCATGTTCGCCACCCATTCTGGGTAGAAGACAGGTTGGAGGAATTGGACGTTCAACTGCTTGTGGACTTCTTCCTTCAGCTTCTGGGCCCATTCCTGTCTCATTCGTCGAGCTTTTTGCTTCACAGGTCGGGCTTCTGGTTTGAGGGGTAGTCGGTGGACTGCTACCCGTTCATCCAAATCGGGCATGTCTTCATAATCCCATGCAAACACCTCTACGAATTCATGCAAGAGTGTGAGGAGTTGTTACCGGTAGGGCTCGAGAACCTCTTTGCTAATTTTTGTCTCTTTTGGATGTTGTTCATCCCCAAGGTTTACAAGTTCGATTTCGTCAGTAGACGTTATGCCGGTAGATTCGGGTGGTTGAACCCATGGGCCTTCTTTTTCAGACTCTTGATAAGGATCGTCGATGTCTTCTGCGGCTTGTTGACCCTTGGGCTAAAAGGGCGTTGGATGATGGACCTGGTGGGAGCGGTGCCCGTGGTCTTCCAGCTGGGTGCCGGGTAAGTCGATTAGCCACTGGTTTGAGGTAGCGGTGAACCTTGAGAGTGCTTCACGGGAGACGGCAGTGGACCTGCCGTACTCGTCTACTTGAGGTGTCCTGCCGTCGGACTCCATCTGTTGTTCTGGCCGCCGAACGTTCAAGGAGGATGAGGGGCAGAATGCCCCTAGTTCTGTCTAAATGGGAGGAACCGGCTGCCTGGTGGATAGGAGGTGGAAACTGGATGGAGTCCCGGGCAGAAATGCAGCAGACCAGTCACATTCGCCTGCTTGAGTGACTGTGGCAGGGGAGGGGTAGAATGCCCCTAGTTTTGGCCCATGACGTTGGCCAGTATTCTGCTTGTGGAAGATGTCGCCCAAAATGAGTAGGTTGGCTGTTCCGACTCCATGATGCGGCGCCCCTGTAAAGGGTTGATGGTTTCCGGCTGATCTGGCCGATGCCCGGAGGATCAGTTTTCTGCTGTGCCGAGCGAGAGACTTGGTATGATTCTCAAGCCCCGGTTGACTTGGTCAGGTTGCCAAGTCAGTGGCTGCTGAGGACGCAGCTGTCGGCACACTTGTGCATGGGATGCCAAGCCTTGCTGTTGAAGGAGCGGGTTCGGGCGTGAGTTGTGCGGTAGCCATCAGGCTTGCCTCTTGATGTTGATGACCTACAAGCCCAGAGTGTCCCCACCTAGGTCATTAGGTGGGTGTTGCGGTGCTAGGTTGAAGGAGAGGGGGAAGGAGCACACGTTGTCATCTCCTTTCCCTGTACAAACCAGTCAGACGCTACTTCCATTTTCAAGGTTCCTCCCTGTAGGATGGGCGATGGTGAGGGAGGTTGTGGAAGGGTTGGATCCTCAGTGCATACTGGGGATTCTCTGAACAGTTGCAACAAACCGTCCTCTGGCTCCTGGCTTGGCTGCGGGTTGTCCTCCTAGGGTTCCATGCGCCTAGACAGATAGTCGAAGGTGGCTGGGTTCTGGAGACCCGGTGGTGAGGTGACGGCTGGTTCTGGTGTCGATTGTTGCGACTCGGAAGGTGCTACAGCAGCTACAGATTGTCCTGGATGGTAGTAATTCTCTGCCAGTATGACGATGACCTCCCCTTTCCATAGGAACTTAAGCATCCTATGAAGGGTGAAGGTACGATGGAGTTTTGGTGGAGAAATGGATGGCCCAGGATGAGGTTGTAGCTCGGGGGAATGTCTACTACATGCATAGGAACTTCTAAGGTGGCTGGTCCGATGATGAGGGGAAGGACGACCTCACCTTTGGCTTCGTGAAGAGTGCCGTCGAATCCTCTCATCACCCGGTCGATAGGGAGCAAGTCTTGTTCTTTGATTCCTAGCTTGTGTAGGACTTGTAGCGGGCACAGGTTTAGCCCGGATCCGTCGTCGATCATTACCATGGGGATACAAAGGTCTTTGTATTATACTCGGATGTACAAGGACAAGTTGTGATTGGTCCCGGCCGGTGAGAGGTCCAAGTCTAAGAAATAAACGAAGGACAGGACTGTTACCATGGCCACCATTCCTTCTATGGCCCTGGGAGCGAGACCTTAGTCCACTTTAGCTACTTGCAGCACTTTGAGAAGCATTTCCCGGTGCTCGGTAGAGGACCGGAGCAGGTCCCATAGTGAGATGTCTGCCCGTATCCCCTGCAACTGGATCGACAAGTCTGGGGGTGGCCGTGATTGGACGGCTAGTGTTGAGGAGGCGGTCGTCGGTACTGCTGGGGCCGCAACCGGTTGACGGCTGCTGGTTGAAGTTTGTCCTGCTACTCCCGCGATGGAGATCCCTCCAGGGGGCGGCTTTGGTTGATATACCTGGCCAGACCTGCTATAGCCGTACATGTGGACGGTTGTGGTGAGACGGCTACCTCCTTGCCTTTGTGCTGTTTGGTAGTGAGTGCGGTCGGAGGAGGGGTCTGGTCACAGGCGTGAATTGTTGCTTTGCCAGGTGGGCTTAGAGTGGCAACAGCGTTGCAATCGCTGGAGAGACCGTGCTAGCTGGAGTGCCGGTCGTGGGAGCAAAGCCGGCAGTTGAGGCTATGGGGATTGAAGGTACCGTCGGGGTGACTACCCCGACTGGGGGAGTAGGTGAGTAGAGAATTACGTTGGGTTGAGCCTGTAGGGTTGTCCCGGCGGCCGGCTCCCTTAATGCGGTAGCCGGTTCTCTTGACGCGGCAGCCACAGGCGCCACGCGAACGAAGAATTTTCCTACTGGTGGAGCTGATGCTTGTTGCAGTGTAGGCCTTGAAGACTTCCTCCTCCTCCGGTGGCCACTGATGGTGAGGATGGAGGATCGGAGTTGTTGGTAGTATGGCTGGAGTTCTTCAAGCGTCGACGGGTGGTTGGCCGGACGGATGAGGTTGACAGGGTTCAGCTAGGGAGTTCCTGCTTCCAGTGGCTGTGCTGAAGTGAGGGATCTCTTTGTCCCTTGTCTGTGCGTGGTTGGATAGGTAGAAACTGGCTACATATGTCAGAACCCTTCGAGCGGGTGCCTCCTTCGAGCACCTAAGAAGATACTACTCACCTCGAAGTTTCCCGCATGATTTGGGAAGGTATGTTGGCTCGGCTCGGGGGGTACGGGAGGCTGTTGAAGCTCAATGGTGCCTGAGTTGATAAGCCTCTGAATAGCTTGCCTCAGTGTCCAGCAATGGTCTGTTGCATGGCCGGTTGACCTATGGTATTCGCAATACTGCTGCGAATTGTACCAGGTAGGAAGAACAACTGGAGGCAGTTTGATAGGGGGGAGCGTGAGTAGCACCTAGGCTTGGTGGAATACCTGGCTCAGTAGTTCAGAGAGTGGCGTATATTCCATTATGCGTGGCTACGGGGGCAGCTAGTGCGGTTCACACTATTGCTGACTGTGGCGTTGTTGGTTAACGCTTGTGCGATCTCCACTTTGTCCCTGGTTTCTTTGTTGAGAGGTTGTCAGGGACGTTACCTGCCACTACCGATGAGCCGGCGGTTCGGATGCAGCTGTCGGGTGTGGAGCCTTAGGCCTCCAAGGTTGTTGATTCGGGGCCGCTCGGGTGGTGTAGACCGGCTGCTGAACTGGGGTGATTGCCGGCGGATGATACTCCTAGGCCGGCACGTACACCTGTTGTGGTTGGTATGGTGGTGGTGTTGTTGCCACAACAGTCACGGGAGACGGATGGATGTCGTCATTCCTCCGGGGGTCGCAGTTGTTCCCCATGTTGTCGCCCATGGCCGGTGGTCGGGGACATATGTTTCCTCCGAGGTTGGCTCCGAATGGAAGAGCTGAGAATCTCCCCGACTTTAAGAATCCTTCCTGGTGGCTACTAGCTTTGATCAACTGGGAGAAAGTTGAGTATGACTGGATACATAGAAGGGCTGCCAGTGATGGTTGAGCACCTTGCACAATTATGTCCAGAGAGTCTTCTTCTGAGGGTTTGTCCCCGACCGGGATGGCTGGAAGGCGTCGGCCCCTCCTATGTCCTCAGTGGGAGGCTGGTAGGATGGGCCGGTGTTTCGTGCGGGAACTGGCCTATTACCTTCAGTTTCAGTGGCCGGAGAAGCGGGCGGCGCAGGATGCAACGTGGCATTGTCGAATGCCATGGCCGTAGACAGGTTTGGCACCCTAGGCTGATTTGCGGCTCCAGCAGGCACAATGATCGGCTTGGTGAAGTTTGTCCTAGTGACGACAGGCGGTGGTGGGCCAAGAACCATGGACAGGGGCACAGAGGCAGCCACTATGACAGAAGGGGAAGATCCAGACGTTGCAGTGAAACCGGTGGCCATTGCTCTTGCTTGTGAGTGGGTCTGGACAGGGGGAGCTAGCGGGGTCCAGAACTTGCGAGCTGCAGGGGTTTGCGAAGAGAATCTGCATGGAGGATCTGCAGGGATCTGCAGGGGAACCAAAGAAGGGTGATTTGGTTCAATGCATTTGAAAGCGGCTTCGCTTAGCAAATGCTATAAGTATGCTAAAAATCCTAGTGGAAAATGAAAGACTGACTGTAAAAGAGCCATACGTTCGAGTGTTTGAGTCGCTTAATCAATAAAAATGCAGCGAGTCTCCCCAACGAAGTTGCCAAAAATCTGTACCCTCTCTTTCATCTGGCTATCACTCGTAAGCCCATGGGTTTCCGTCGGCTCTGCTGGCAGATGGACCGAGGTACAGAGAATTGAAATGTGATTGTGTGAGCGCATCACCACGTGGGGTGGATGGCTCATTGAATGGAGTTGCGACCTTATTTTTGGGTAGAAAATAAGGAAAACCGGATGGGGAAGTGTCCTTCCACCATCAAAACAATGAAGCCACAAGATTGACATGAAATTGTGTAACACTATACGGAGTTGGGACAATTGGCCTTCCAGTGGCCCTTTTCTTTGCAAAAGTTGCAAGTATCTTTAGAATACTTGCAAGTATCAAGATCTGACTCCTTATTCAATGGAGCCCAAATGCCTTACTATTTCAGTAACACTCTCATCTTGATTTGCCACAGACTAAAGCCATTTTTCCCACTGAATTTATCAATCTTCATTCCAGGAGTAGACATGATTTCAAGTGGGAAATTCCACAAGCACACACGAATTCAAATGAAGCAAGTATAAAACAAAAACTTCCAGCAAAAATAATTCAAACAGATTAAAGCCACAAGTGAACCCCCAAAAAATCAATTCGGCGCCCAAAAAAGGAAAGTAGCGAATTTTCAACAAAAAACGCCAAGGACGATATCTCTTTCTATGGTCCACGAAAAAGCCCCAAATTTCTTCCACAAACACAGTACAATATGAGGAAGGATTAGAATGGCTTACGGATGTATTCTAGAAAGTGGAATACCAAGTGCACGGGTTGGCATCCAAGGGTATTGCACTGGCGTGGCGGTGGCGGTAGATTGCACCTCCCTACGCCAACTCCTTCCACGGGCGAATACACAGCCAAAACTCCTTGAAAAAGCTCTGATACCACTTGTTACTTCCAGAGGTATCTAAGCACAGTGGATTCGAATGAGATTAGTATGTGTAGGAGGGAAGAAACATGAAGGAAAGATGAAATCACGGCTGGCAGCGGGTTGGAAGCACAGCTAGGGTTCCAAACGCGCCCAAACGCCCAAATCGCAAATGCAAACGAGATTTACGTGGTTCCCGAACATGGGTACATCCACGGGTGTCTCTCCTTGGGTTCTTCACTATCTTCAAATGGTGGAGTACAAGAGAAAGGGAAAGGGAAGAGTGGGATGGCCGATGCACCTAGGGTTGGCTTCGGCCTCCTCACACAAAGCTTCTCTTCTTACAAAAAATGATCTCACACAAAACCCTAATTCCCTTTTGGGCATTTGGATGGCCTTATATAATGGCTAATCATCCATGACAAAAATTCCCTTACAAACATAATAAGATTCAAGACATATTCAACAAAAACAAGGAAAACTGGATGTGGAAGTGTCCTTCCACCATCAAAATGGTAAAAATCGCAGAAATGGTATAAAACTGTATAAAACTATGCGAAAAATGAGAGAACTGGATACAGGACTCAAGGTACTGTTGGGGAAGGTATTAGGCACCCCCAGACAGCCCCGGTAATCCCAGCCTCTCTCCGACTCTAAAAAAATGGAAAATGACAATAGTCAGCTCGGGCACACATGGTCTCATCCTGGAAGACTTTCCAAGGGATTGGGAGGAATATTCTTATTCCTTCCAATAAAACCAAGTAAAGATCAACCAATGTGAGTATTCACACAGGATTCGGTGGGAAAAAGAGAGAGGGAAAGGCATGGCGGTCACCACTATAGACTGTTGGCTGAAGAGCCGAAGGTCCAAAGGCCACTACCAGGTATGTCTACCGATTGCCACATAGCATTCTGCTTCTCCTAGTGGGACAAGAGTTCGTGTACCCAGTTTGGCCAGAGCCGGCAAGGACTCATGCCGGCAGCCTCATCCCAGAAGCCGTTCCGAGGCATCGGGAGAGCAGCTTTGCTTCTCCCGGTAAAGGGGAACCGTCGGGGTGTACATGCTCATACACCCGGTCGATTGGCGTCGACAAGGATGCATGCTCATCCCGGAAGGACGTGGTAGCCATGGACGTGGTAGTCACTGCAACTGACGGTGGCCAGGCATTTGTAAGCAGAGACGACACATTCGATGGTGGCCAGGCATTTTAAAGAAGAGGGATAGTGAAAACCCAGCGATATGTTTGGAAAACACGTAAGAAAACATGGGTTTCGGCACAAAAATCTTGACGAAGGAACCGTAACTGAACTAACCTCGACCGTATCAGGTGGATATTCCCAACAGGGAGGGAGGCTACCAGTACCTTTAGAAGCGTATTCAAAGGAATGCTACTCGGGCATGTCCTCTGACCTTTCCCTTTGCGTGGGGAAGGTTCAGTACGGTCAGGGCTCGAAGTAACGAGGCTAAATTGTAGGCATGATGGCAGGGAAAGAGGGAGCTTACCTGAAGGGAGTCACCGATAGTGGTCGGAAGTCCTTGCTCCGGTGTGGTGAGAGGGCGTTGGGGCTCCGAGTAGCTCTCCTCTGAAATCACGCGTTGGCCAAAAGCTCCCTCCTTCGAAATCTCGAAAAAGTGATCCTCTTGAATGGAGTGGGAGGTCCCTTTATATAGGGAATTACCTTCCTTCTTTGGGTGATCCTAGGATGGAAACTCCACGTACATCGTGGTTCAATCCTGCAATCCACTTGATTGATTGATTGCGAGATTTAAGTAATTAAATCTTGCCATATCTTTCGAATAGATTTGAATTATTTGCACAGGTGTCTAGTCGGTAACCGTGGTAAGTCATCCGGTTACTGGGTAATGGAGATTAGTTTGTGCTAGGGACATAGCTGGTGATTCAGGGAAATAGGCCGTGACGGATAGCCGAGATTGTGCATTGACTGAGGACTCGGCGACCATGTTCTTTTCCCTAGAAGTTGGATTGAGCTTTGTGAGTATGTCGATGAGTGTACCTGCATGTTGGTGGAAGAGTTAGGGATCGGCCGCCCAGGTATTTTACCGGCATGCCAGTTGTCGACCGGCTGGTTTACTCGGTCACCCGATAGTTGCCAAACATGGGCTTCAACACAAGCAAAGTGGGACTTCTTTTGGGGGGAGCTTGGGGAAACTAGCTGCCGGTGTGATGTACCGGCATGCCGGTGGATGGCCGGTTGATTTACTTGGTCATCCGATAGATCTTAAGCATGGGGGTCAACAGAATGCCTCTCCCTAGGCGAGGTTGTATGACCTTGGTGGATCGAAACCGATGTCCTAGGGTTGAATGACCCTCCATGCGTAAGTGATAGACAATGCGAGGCTTCACACTTCGAGAACATCAATCGCTCGTTATGAAATAGACTTTCCTGGAAGGTGCGTCAGGAGAAGTCTTGAGAAGTTCGAAGAGGATGCACTTTGAACCGTGATGACTGGACTTATACTCTTGATATCTTAATCGAGAGTTGCCATGGTGGTGTGGACTTATACTTCTGGTCGCCTAACCAGAAGATGCCTTGAAAAGGGGGGGTCGAACTTACACTTCTAGTTGCCTAACCAGAAGATGCCTTAGGGGGAGTTGGGCTTACACTCCCGGTTACCTAACGGGGAGATGCCGTAAAAGGGGATGGACTTACACTTCCAGTTTTCTAACCAGAAGTCACCTTTGACGAGCTGGCATGCTGGGTGGTGAGCTAGAAAGTTCTCCCTACCATTAACCAGTGGACATTAACCCCGTGTAGGCATGTGTCACGTCCGCGGTCTGAAATCTGCATGGTCGTCAGCGTAGGTAGTCATCACATCACCTTCCCTCGATTTTTGGCTTGGCCGGTTGCTTAACCGGCAGCCACCTTGTGGGTGCCGGCAGTCGGGTGGTCACATGCAGGCACTTTTTATGTCACGTCCTGTCAACTTTCCCCTATGAAAGGGACGCGAGGGCACCAAAGATTTTCATCCTTCTCGTGAGCTAAGGGTAGGGTTTTCGCCTCTTCGTCTTCTCCATCGTCTTGTCGACAGCGATGTCTCGGCTTCCCCTCATTTTCTTCTCCCGTCAGTAGTGATGTCCCGGCTTCCCCTCATTTTCTTCTCCTGTCGGCGGAAAAGTCTCATCTTCCGATGACTTCCTCATTTTTTCCATTCGGTCGGCGGTGACGTCTCGTCTTCCGACGGCTTCCTCGTTTTTTTTTTTTTCTTCCTCAGTCTTGTCCTCCGGCCCTATCTCCCTCGATGACTAGGATGAAGAATGTCACAAGCCACGTCTGGTGGACGGTCGGAGCATCTTTGGTCCTCATGCCCCTGGCGCTCAAGGATCAACAAGTAGAGGAGCTCGCCTATCCCGACTGCACAGAGGCCATCTATTTGTAGGTGTCTTTCCTGCTTATGGATGGGGGGTGCAACTCATCCTCCACCGATGCTCTCTCCCGGTGGTGGTTGTCGGAGTGGCGTGGGGACCCTGATGCCTCCAGTTCTTGCCTGCTGTAGGAGGGTGCAATAGGCAAGGGGTCGATGGAGGCTCCTCTTGAAGGCTCATGGCACATGACGCACCGTAGGATGCTTGTTGGGAGACAGTGGCCCCTCCTGGAGTCTTCTGATGCGCCACTGGCAATGCTCGATGACGCGAGGTCGGATGCAGAGTCTATCTGCATGTCCCTTCCATGGCATTACATGGCCGTTGGTTACGCTAAGGCGGTGGCTGAGGGCATCTCGCCTCCTGACACTGATAAGGAGTTCGTTCTCCCAGTGGATGATCACCTGGGGGGGAGAAGCATTTTATACGGTAGGCCAGTTGACTTCGACTAGCTACTGGAGGTGGAGTAGTTGTTTGCTGCGTAGGGGCTGCTCCAGTTCGTTTGAGATTTCCGTCGGGTGGAGACCATCCCTGGCTTGGTTGCGGAGATGTACTCCAACCTATTTGAGGTGGAGTCGCAACTCGTCATTGGCTTTCGGACTGGGCCGGCCGAACTCTTCGACGCACTCTTGTTCGTGGTGCTTGGTCTTCGCTCCACCGGGTTGGATGTCTTCTTCGCTCCTCTACCGAGCCTCCCTTGGAGTATCGGCGACATCAATGCGATAGTCGTGGTGGATGTCGGGTTGAGCCAGCAGGTGGTCAAGACGCGTGACCTGAACCCGGTCACCCACATTGTCTCTTTTATCCTGGACAAGACTGTCTTGCCTAAAGGGGGACATTGGGACGAGGTCAATGTGGCGATTTACCTCGCAACTTTCACGGTGGTAACCAGTTGCCAGGTCATCTGGGTGGCGGTGGTCTAGTGGCAGATGCGAAGCGTTATCTACTCGAGGCAGAGGCCTCCTAGCCAACTGTTGTTCGACGAGGCCCTAGTTGAGCTGGCAAGCTTCCTGCTGAAGGTGACACTCCTGACCCGGCCCATCACGGTGACCAATCTCGGTCTTTATGAGAGGCTTTCTACTAAATGAGCCAACTCGTCTATTGGGACATCTGCCGGGCCTTCGACCGGAGGTCAACCGACTGCCTCTTCCGCTGCTTCACCTTTCCGAGGCAGAGTTTTGGGCCAAAGTGCCGCTGTTAGTGCGTCATCCACAGAGACCCTGCTGAACTCCATGGGCAAATGCTTGCACACGACATTGGACCAACTCAACACTCTGGATGACGTTCTTTTGTGGGTGATGAACTGTGAGGATCGGCTGGTCGGGCTGCTGGAGCGGATGGAGGCTCGGGAAGTCGAGCGAGAGTGCCGAAGGGCTGAGTGTCAGAGGTTCTGGCGCCAGAGGGATAGTGACGCGGGCTGACCTCATGTACCCTGCACCCTTTCTTTTTCTTATCTTATCTGTAATCCAAGAGAGTTATCAATAATGCCAATTATCTTTTGCAAGAAATGTCTCCTGTGGATTATGCATCCAAGAATGTTTGCATGTATGCGAGTAAAGTGCGGGGGAGTGATACGGAGAGGGTATTCGCGTCGCAGCAGAAGTGCTAGATACCGGCATAAGCTGGATTGCTATAGCGGTTGCCAGCTGACGATACTAGATAGCTTGCTATTCCCCCCCGTCGGAGAGTCTTACCTCCGTGCGATGCGGCATTTTAGTCAGATCGCGGGTAGTGGCTTTCGGCTCTCTGAGTCGAGTACTGTGCGACTGAAACTCCATTGTTCCACAGATGTCGACTCTCCGCCGTGTCTCATGAGCAGCTATCGGCTGATTTACCCGGTAGCCGACCATTTCCCCGTGTGATGTCTCGTTTGGTCTGGGCCCTTGTACTGGCGTCCAGTTGTTTGAGCTGGCCGATGCACATGGGCGGGCCTCCTTCGTTCCCACATGGAATGGTTAATGCCCTGATGTTGGACGTATGCGAGGTGCCAACTATCTTTGGGCAGCCATGTCCCATAAGTGGTAGCCAGATGATTGACCTGACTTGCTTATTTACCTGCACACTTATTCGCATGTTAGTTCCCCTAGGCGGGGAGGAATTGTCGTTTCCTCCCCTTATCTATGAGCACGAGTAGTGATGTGTGTGACGGTGTTGAGACATTCCATTATGGGCCCTCCTCCTGTGTCCTGCCTTGCTGGTTCTGTAAAGGCGGTGGATGCCAAGTCTATCCGTCAATGTTTTATGGATAGGAATAGTGGCCTACAGGAGGTAAGGGGATTTTTCAAATGGCCATCTATGATAGAGTCTGTGTAAGGTGGCTGTTCCAGCCCAATAGTGCTATCCGAACCTGTAGGGGAATGAAAGGTGGCTCACCTCACAACAAAAGGAAACTGCTGGACATTCACGCATGTGGATTTGGAAACGTGGTTCCTTTGTCCAGCGGATGCCACCCTAAGGAGACAAAGATAGGTCGAGTGGAGAGATCCGAAAGCTGTCCTTCTGCCCATAGTTATGCTGATTCTTCCTCACAAGTTCACTTTGAGGGCGTGGAGATAATGGATGGAATAGTACGGGTTCCGAAAACGTGGGCATCGGAACCCGAGGGTGGAAGCGACTTTCAGCGGGATGCCAAGCCCAGTGCTGTTGAAGACACAGCTGCCAGTAGGTCTTCTATGAGGGATGCCAAGCCCTGTCTTGACGACTTAGTTGGGATGTCATGCCCTAGCACTAGAAAAAGGGAGAAGTGGGTGTCAGCAAATGGGTCCTGACACCTAGTTGTATTGGTAGATTCGATGGGTTGCCAAGCCTTGAAGAGAGGGGACACTTGGTCAATCGTGACAAGTTAGGTATAGGACTGCCAATAGCCAGCCGGATCCTAAAATCTACCCTTCCCCTATACAGGAGTCCGTATGCTTTCAGGACTCAGCAACTAGTAACTTTCTTCTTTTTCCTTTATATATTTATATATATTTTTTTTTTTTCGTTGAAGAAGGATTCTAGCCACTGACTTTTCTTCTTCTTCATTTTTCTCTCTTTTTTTTTGTTTTCCTCCTTTTGCTATTCTTTTTTTTTTCTTTACAAAATTGAAGATGGAAATAAAACCGAATCGAAAATGCTATTAGCCCTCCCCACGTGCTATTGGCAAGCAGAATAACCTGACGGTGTTACAACCGGGTCCAAGGGGGATACCTTACCTAGAGGGAGCCAAGGTTGGTGATCTCCCTCATCGTAAGGTGGCACTCGGGCTAGGTAAAAGAAGGAACTTGGATGCTCATTCGGGGGGAGAAGTGATCTCCCATCGGTATTTTGTAATTGCTCGGAATCAGCACGAACTATGGAGATATGGACAAACTTGGATTACTCACTCTGCTTTGTCTTGATGCCATCGAAGTTAGAAGTTTGGATGCTCGGGTTTTTTGACGTAGTAACCAGGTTGTATGTGGTAACATTCCTGGGGTTGGTAGTTCATCCCAGAGGTCTGGATAGCACTTCTTGAGCCGGATGTGCCGCCTACTGCTGTGAACTATTCTAACCACCGGCAATGGACGCAACTACTTGGTATGGCTGACACGGCGGTTGGTGGAAGGTCGGTTGGACATTGGAGTCTGCAAGGCATTGGGGCAACAGGCTGTGAATGGGGACCGGGTTGTTTGCCGACGTCCTGGTGTTTCTTCTGGCAGATTGAGACCCGAAAGTTTTGCGGTGATGAGATTGAGGTGGGGCATGGGTACTTTCCGATAGATGGGGATTCGAAAACTGTGCCAATTCCCGGGGGTGATGGTTTTGCTAGCCTTGTCGTCCCTCTTCCTTCCGAGCACCGATGTGGTAGGATGACCAGAAGGATGGACTTGCCTATCGTGTGTGCATGGTGCGATGTGTGAGTCCTTGGAAGGGAATTGTTAGGGGAAGGAAAGAAAGTGTACCTATTAGGAGCGGGCCTCTTGGTTAGCTGGTGGAGGGCCAGTAGGACATCTCGGCGGTCCTCCTATCAGGAGTGGGACGTTGAAGGGTGTTTTGGTTGTGTTGACCCCATGCTTAAGCAAAATTTAAAGGGGGAATTACCCGGCAAGCCGCTTCAACGAAGCGGAAACCGGTCCCCAAAAACCCCAACTTACACAAAAGGTTTGGGGAATCACCCAGCTAGCGGTCGACAAGCCGCTTCAAGGAAGTGGCAACCGGTCCCCAAAAACCCCAACTTGCATAAAAGGTTGGGGGAATCACCCGGCTAGCTGCCGGCAAGCCGCTTCAAGGAAGCGGCAACTGGTCCCCAAAAACACCAACTTGCACAAAAGGTTTGGGGAATCACCCAGCTAGCGGTCGACAAGCCGCTTCAAGGAAGTGGCAACCGGTCTCTAAAAACCCCAACTTGCACAAACGGTTGGGGAATCACCCGACTAGCTGCTGGTAAGCCGCTTCAAGGAAGCGGCAACCGGTCCACAAAAACCCCAACTTGCACAAAAGGTTGGGGGAATCACTCGGCTAGCTGTCGGCAAGCCAGTTCAAGGAAGCGGTAACCGGTCCCCAAAAACCCCAACTTGCACAAAAGGTTGGGGGAATCACCCGGCTAGCCACCGACAAGCTGCTTCAAGGAAGCGGCAATCGATCCCCAAAAACCCCAACTTGCACAAAACGTTGGGGGAATCACCCAGCTAGCCACCGGCAAGCCGCTTCAAGGAAGCCGCAATCGATCCACAGAAACCCCAACTTGCACAAAAGGTTGGGGGAATCATCTGGCTAGCCGTCGGCAAGCCACTTCAAGGAAGCGGCAACTGGTCCCCAAAAACCCTAACTTGCACAAAAGATTGGGGGAATTACCCGACTAGCCATTGGCAAATCGTTCTGAGGAAGCGGCAACCGGACCCCAAAATCCCCATTGGTGCAAATGTTTGGGGGACCAGCCGACTTTCGTCGACCACATAGCGACCGCTGGGTAACTACTCAGAAAGGCAAGCTGAATCAATTAGGGGGATATGACGGGATTTGACAGCTTAAATCTCGCAAATCAATCCATTAAACAGATCGCGTAATCGCACCAAAACTCACACCAGCTTCCATCTTCGGGAACCCTGAATAAGGAAGGTGACCCCTTATAAAAGAAGCGGCCTCCTTCCCCAAAAACCTAAGCTTTTCAACCCTCGAAGAAACCTTCGATCGGACACTAGTGACGCTCACTTCCGCCCCTCAAAGAAGACGCCGGCCGGAGGTTCTGAATGAAGAGAGACGCTCGTGGTCCCGACGCCCGTTCGCCACACCGGAGCGAGGACTTCCGATCACCGCCAACGACCCTCTATAGGTAAGCTCTTCCTCCCTCGCCATTTTACATATGGTTTAAACAACGTTTCCTCGATCCCGACCATGTAACACCTTTCCCATACAAGGGAAAGGTCGGAGGACAGAGCCGGGTATCATTCCTTTGCAAACACGTCTGAAGGTACCAGTGGCCGCCCTCCCGGCCAGGTAAATCCACCCAGCATGGTCGAGTTTGGTTCGGTTGTGACCCTTTCGTCAGCTTCTTTCTCGGGAGGCGTAAGTCTACCCTCCCGATGCCCCGGAAAGGCTTCCGAGATGACGCCACCAGCAAAGATGCCGATGGTGGCCGTTTGGGTGTACGAATACGTACAACACAGTGGCTCCCGTTCTTTTCTGGGAGGCATTAGTCTACTCTCCCGATGCCCTGGAAAGTTTTCCAGGATGACGCCACCAGCAAGGATGCCAGCGGTGGCCGTTCGGGTGTACGAACACGTACAACCTGGCGGTTCCCGTTCTTTTCCGGGAGGCGTAAGTCTACTCTCCCGATGCCCCGGAAAGTTTTCCGGGATGATGCCACCGGCAAGGATGCCGACGGTGGCCGTCCGGGTGTACGAGACTTACAACCCAACGGTTCCCATTTTCTGGGAGGCATAAGTCTACCCTCCCGATGCCCTAGAAAGATTTTTGGGATGACGCCTCCGGCATTCAACCCATTGGCACAGACGGTTCGGGGAGCCAGCCGGCTCGCTGCCAGCAAGCCGGCACAAAGGGCTGGTAAATGGCTCTCCGAAAACCCATTTTTGGGTGAATGATTCGGGGAATCAACCGGCCTGCCGCCGACAAGCCGGCTCCCCGAAAACCCATCTTTGGGTGAATGATTTGGGAAATCAACTGGCCTACCACCGGCAAGTCGGCATAAACGGCTGGCAGCTGGCTCCCTGAAAACCCATTTTTGGGTAGATGGTTCGGGGAAACAGTTGGTCTGTCGCCGACGAACCGGTATAACAAACCGGCAGCCGATCCCCGTTTTCCAGGAAATGTAAGTCTACATTCCCAATGCCCTAGAAAGATTTCCAGGATGACGCCTCCGGCATGCATCTTTGCCGACAGAGGCCGTTCAGGTGTACAAATGTATGACCCGACGGTTCTTGATTTCTGGAAAGAATAGAGCCACCTTTCTGGGATAAGACCATCGGCATGCACCCGTGCCGACCCCGACCAAGTGGTAACGCAAGTTCTCACCTCCGATCAAAGAGGGGATATGACGCGGTAGCCGGCATATTCAGCCGGATGTTCGGTAGCCTAGTCGGCTGCCTCAACTGTCTTTCAGTTCTTCCGCTGAGAGGTCCGAAAGGGTGGCCTCATGTCTTTCTCTCCCCCATTTGTTGCCAGACCAGATGTGGATCCCCGCTTTGTTTGATTCTCGTTTGTTTTACTAGATGGGATGAGGTTATCCCTTCCGATGCCCTAGAAAGCTTTCCAGATGAGGCCATGTGTGGCCGGACTGACTGTCGTAGTTTTCCATTTTTAGAGTCGGAGAGAGGCCAGGATTGCCTGGGCTGTCTGCAGGTGCCTAACACCTTCCCCAACAGTACCCTGAGCCCCGTATCCAGTTCTCTCATGTTACAGGATTTTATGTGATTCCCGTGGTTTTATTGTTTTGATGGTGAAATGACACTTTCCCATCCGGTTTTCCTTGTTTTTTTACCCAAAAATAAGGTGGTGACTCCGTTCAACGAGCCATTCACCCCACGTGGTGATACGCTCACACAATCACCTTTCAATTCTTTGTACCTTGGCCCATCTACCGGTGGGGCTGGTGGAAACCCATGGGCCTCCGGGTGATAGCCAGATGAAAAAGAGGGTACAGATTTTTCGCGACCCCGATGTGGATCCTCGCTTTGTTCGATTCTCATTTGTTTTACTCGATTCTCATTTGTTTTACCAGATGGAATGAGGTTATCCCTTCCGATGCCCTGGAAAGTTTTCCGAATGAGGCCATGTGTGGCCAGACTAACTGTTGTAGTTTTCCATTTTTAGAGTCGGAGAGAGGCCGGGATTGCCCGGGCTATCTGCGGGTGCCTAACACCTTCCCCAACAGTACCCTGAGCCCTGTATCTAGTTCTCTCATGTTATACGATTTTACATGATTCCTGTGGTTTTATCATTTTGATGGTGAAAGGACACTTTCCCATCCGATTTTCCTTGTTTTTTTACCCAAAAATAAGGTGGTGACTCCGTTCAACGAGCCATTCCCCCCACGTGGTGATACACTCATACAATCACCTTTCAATTCTCTGTACCTCGGCCCATCCGCTGGCGGGGATGATGGAAACCCATGGGCCTCTGGGTGATAGCTGGATGAAAAAGAGGGTACAGGTTGAGTACCCAACGTGCTTGTCATTTACGCCTATTTGAGGAGCTGGCCTCTCGGTCAGTTGGTGGAAAGCCGGTCAGAAACGCCGGTGGTCGACCTGTCTGAAGGCGATGGCCGCGGTGAGTTGTGGTCGAGTATGCGACGTGTTTGTCACGTACGGCCTTTAGGAGCTGGCCTCTCAGTCAGTTGGTGGAAAGCCGATCAGAGACGTCGGCGGCCAGCTTGTTTGAAGGCAGCGGCCGTGATGCGTTATGGTCGCTTTGTTTACAGGTAGAACTTCAATAATTGCAACAGATTGACCGGGTCAAACTCCTCTTGCGCGGCTTCATCGAAGAGGTAGGCAGCTCCGTCATTAAGGGTCTTGGTGATGACGTAAGGCCCACGCCAATTCGGCGAGAACTTTCTGGTAGAGCCGGCTGGGAAGGCGGTGTACGGTTTTTGATGTTGTCAAAATAAATGCCCATTCGTTTTAAAATTTATAAACTCCGCAAGCGCACGGTGCCCATTGTAGGTAACATGCAAGTATGGGTCGATCCACAAGGAACTAGTAATTTTCATAAATTCCAATATCAATCAGTAAAATGCAAAATACAGAATTTACAAGTTCGTCAGAAACACTATCTTCAGGACAGTAATTCACCCTGTGCATTACTAACTTCAAAAATCTCAAATTTGTATCTACACTTGCAGATAAAATCAATGAATGAATTAATTGTGTTCTACAAAACACCAAGGCTATGAAACTTATATACAAATACACAACATTCACACAAAACAATACCATATTCACACATAATAAAACCATATTCACACATTCACATATTCACATATTCCATAACCAATAGTAAAACTCGATTTATTCTACTTGAAAAGGTTAGTTGCAATGTAAATAAAATCCTACCAATATCCATTACACTAATTTCTACACTAGGAATTAAAAAGTACAATGTAACTACAACTACATGCATTACAATAAAAACTAATATGCAAAACTATTAAATT